>JZLH01S0056653.1:3422-18537 GCA_001188425.1 Eucidaris tribuloides | reverse complement strand
TCCTCCCCTCCCCTCCCAACCCTCACCCCCGTTCCATCACCCCCCCCCTCCCTCCCTATCCCATCCCCTCCTCTCCCATCCCCTCACCTCCCCCCACCCCCCACCTCCCTACCCCCTCCCCCTCCCCCAAACGCTGATAAGAAGAAAACAATTTTTATAGGGCTGCGTTTCATTTGCTGAAAAACCCTTATTCTGTTCATTATTCCTTATTCCAAATAAATTGACATCTGGTGTTTATTGCATAATATCCAGCATTTGTATGACATTGCTAACGTTTGAATAGTAGTGTACAGTCGCATTCACTAAATTATTGTCGTTAAATGAAATTGACTTATGTAGGGCTGCAATTCAATTTTGTTTTCCTTGCTTTTAAATCCAAAATATTTCAAAAATATTTTTTTTTTTCCAAATGGAAGCTGGCATTCATCAATAATGAAACATCTTCTCAGTGTTTCAGCGTCTCTCCAAAGGATATCCAATATCTATTAAAATTTGTCAGGGCAATCAGAAAATTGGTTATTTAAATGAAGTTATAAGCGTGTTTGAAAATATTTTGTATTTTACTCTACAAGGTCTGATTACTGTACCCTTAGACCCATAATTTCAACCAACACTCGAGACGATGAAATATGTATATTTCTATTTGGGATTTGGGCAGCCAATCAGAATCTGTATGTTCAACGACGTCATATGTGTTTAAAAAATATTTTTTTTTTTTTCCAATTGGATTCTGAGATCTAATTTCTCCTATACCCATCATCTAAGCAACTACGAAAAAACAGAGAAACATGGTTATACCCTATGTATTTGGCAAACCAATCAGAAACCCGTAATTTTGGGGACTGCGTCACAGCGTGTCGTATGAAAGTATTTTCATTCGATCTCTACCTGTCTGTTTACCCCTACACCGTCATTTTAAGCAACACGAGAACATGAGAAATTTACTATTCCTCATTGCATTTGGTAGACAATCGATATCGGTATTTTATGACGTCATAGGTGTTTGAAATATTTTATTTGGATTCTACAGGTTTCAATACCCTAAGAGCTTCATTTCAGCAACATTTTTCGTGGAAAATCAGTGAATACTAATTTTGTCGCCACTTTGAGCATTCTGGCCACTGTGCGGTGCCATGCCAGCGCAGTGTATACGGTATATTTATGCATTCCAAAACGTTACGTATATGCATCGCAGTGCAGCGATCGAAGACTTTGCTCAATTGTTGTTTACAAAGGCCGCTTCACACGCAAAGCGGATGGGCAATAAGCGATCGCGCTTGTTCCCTAAGCGCCATCAAGGGAAACCGTCTTCACGTAACTATTTTCACTTAGTTATTCATCAATGACTGATTATATAGTAAAAGAGACAAACTGCAACTGGAAAGTAATTGATTTCAAGTTACTTGTCATTGACTGGTAATATAGTCAATCATTTAACTGTTTTTTAGGAGTGCACTATCCCTTAAAATAAGCACTATTGTTTGGACTCCGTCAGCAAAGTTTGCTTGATGGATATCCCGATCTTTATTATTTCGGACAGATATTTCTTTACCTTTTTCTGGATATTTATGATTTTAATTTTTATCGAATAGAGGAAGTTAACTGCAGAAATGAAATTTGCTGTGTATTGTGTAGTTAGCGTGTGCGTGCTAATGCATGGTTTACTGGTTAAATGATACATCACTGCTATTTGGTGTGTCTTCTCAGTCTCTGCGTGCCTTTTTTATTGCGTTTGCGCACGTTCATTAGGTCATGATGTAAGTCTGTGCAGTAGGTTGTTGTGTTTGTGTATGTTTTGTGTTTGTCTGTGTGTGTTATGTGTTTGTGTGTGTGTGTATTTGCTAAATGCCGTAAACGCGGACTTTTTTATATTTTACACAAAGCGCGTTCTTCTTTATTCAAGTAACAATGTAGTTGTTGAAAATTTTCAAGCAAATGTTACGATATTATATATCAATAAACTTATGAAATTTACTAATTCTATGAATAATCTTTTTGTTTTATTTTGTTGTTTTTAAAATGATCTAGATTTAATCAACATGTTAAAACAATAACGAATCTCTTTTTAAAATTTGCTGGTCTCTGTTTTCTGATTAACTTATAAAAAAACAAAGAATATTTATAACCAAATCAATCAATTTGTGTATCTGAACTATTATATTTATTAATGATGATGAGGTTTATTCTAAAAGATGCTGATTTAGATATATTCTTATTAAATTTTCACATATAACCAAAAATAACAGAACTTTGTTTTGCAATCAAAGAAAAACATGATAAATAGTCCCCTCTTTCTGACATTCCGTTAAAACACGTGTATCTCCTATTTTCCATTTATCTAGATTGTCGGCGGTTGAAAAGTATAACATGCAATCTAAGTTAAAATGCCCTACTAAAATGCTATTCTTGGACCTTGCCCTGAGTTTAAATAAAACGAAATATCTTTCCATGCAGTTTATCTTTCGCCAACGTTTTTTGAGACCAAAATGTTTGTGCCTCTCGATGTTTCTGTCTTTCTTTTGATCACTTCTGAATAAATTTGTTATTTTGAGGAGTACTGGTGGATATCGGTCTTTAAAATCGTGATTGTAGGAAGCAGGTGAACGTTACTAATTTTAGAAGATTTGTATCAATTTTATCGTAACGACGGCGATGATCTCGCATATTCGGGAGAACCATTTTTCATCTGAAATTGTGCCCATCTTATTTATTATTCATTTTAAAGAGAGCAAACAATTTCTCTTTACTAATCTCCGACAAAATATAAATATATATCTGATCTTATCCAGTCTGAATAGTAACATTTTCCCTTTGTAGCGTATATTTACATTTTAAAGAGAATACACATACTGGTTGAATTACTTGCAGAACACAACATTTTTACATCACTGCTTTCAAACCTTCTTTTTATGTGAACAGATTTGGTATTTCTAAAAATGTCACTACAAGTACATGGAGGAGTGTTGAAAAAACTATGAATACTTCGTTTTGAACATATCTGTTACACAAATCCCACTACTGCAAAGGTACTAACACAGAATCAATACGTCGCGGACTTAGGTATATTGGTGCCATACACACCTGCGCAACGGAGCTTACTTCCGACGTTGTACTCAAACTGCCAATCTCCTCAGCTTTTTTATTGCATATTGAAGTGATATTAGTTCCCACATTATAATGCAATTGAATTTACCTCATCCGAAACTCAATAATGTGAAATTTTGAATGAAAGATTTTTCAGCACTTCAACCGGTACTGTGTTCTCTTTAACATAACATTTCTTTACAATGTCTTGACTACGTTCCAGATTTTCGATTAACATTCAAATTTTGAAATTTAAAGACAAAAGTGAATGTTATATAATAATATCAACTAATGTAAAGTAAATCATGATAACAATCTGGAAGTTTAAAATTCAACTTGAGCAAATATTTTGGATCACACTTGCAGTTCATAATCACCCCAACTTTTTTCAACCATCTTTGTATTTTGAAAATCACATCAATTTGATGCAATCGAATTGCAAACGAAAATCTATCATTCGTAGTTCATGTAGGGCAATTAATACCATGTCCGGAACATATACTGAAAAAAAATTGGATAAATAAGTGTTTTCTTTTGATTTTGTGTGGGATTCAGCAAAAGCTAAAGTTAAGAGATCGAATGTAATGAATGAATATCAAAAGCCGGTTACTTAAGTTATAAGTAAGCAGGACATTAGGAAACCATCGAAAGTGTAATAACATGACATCGGCAAGCCATCAGAAGGGTGATAAAATGGCATCGGCAATTAAAGGGTTAAACCTGTTACGACTTTAGCGTCAGTAAGAGGAAATCGATTGTGGTAAATTAACGCAATCTTCGCAATGATTTCAGAGTACATTTTTTGCATGATTTCGAGTATGGACTGCACTCTAAAAACTAAGTCGAATGTTTAAAGCTCATCCGGCCCAAATGGGCCAGATCCGGGGACCAGATGAGCTTATGCTGTGGCGTGGCGTCCGTTGTCCGACGTCCGTCCATAATTTCAGAATGCTTCTTCTTTGTCATTTCTTGTTCTATTACAAATCCGTTTCGTTTGCTTTATACGATAATACTGTAGTGGGGGATTTGAATTTGATTTCTGATATTGCTTATGCTAATTTCAAGGGCGTATGCCGGGTGGGGGGTGCACTGGGTGCACGTGCACCCCCCCCCCCGGAGAGCCATAGGAGTTCCACCCTAAGAGCAAAAAAAAATAATAATAAATAAATAAAATATAAGAAAACAAAAGCAAAAGCAAAAGCAAACAAAAACAACAAGGGTGTAGGCTGGGGGTGCACCGGGTGCACGTGCACACCCCCCCCCCCTCGCTGAAGCAGAGGAGTTCTGCCCCTGGCAAGCAAAAATAAATTTGCACCACCTTTTCTGCTTTCAACGCCTGATTTTATCAACTTTAGTTCCACCTCCATAAGATGTGCACATCCCCTTTCCACCAACTGGCGTAAATCGGGGGGGGGGGAGATGGGGGATAAATTCCCCCAAACTTTTCGAGGAGGGGGGGGGTGGCCTGCACTGTAAATAAATACCGTATTTTTTACGGGGAAATTACGGGAAACCGTAAAAATAATTACGGTCATTGTAATGTAATTTTTACGGGTTACGGTGAAAACCCATTAAAAATATAGCGTTTTACGTAAAAATTACGGCGGAATTCCTTGCAGCGAGTTGCCACCCATTTCCCGTAAAAATTTTTTTACGGGAAATGGGTTTTTACCGTAAACCGTTAAAATTACGGTAAAATAGCCGTAATTATTTTTACGGATTCCCGTAAAAATACGGGCAATTTTTTACAGTGTGTACAATCATCCCCCCAATTTTCAAGAAAAATATACTTTTGAATTAATTAATTATTGATAAAATTGCTATATAGTGAGAATTTATACTGAAATGCCTTTAAAATGCTTAAGATCCTTCAATTCTAATTCTGAAAAACCTCAAAAGCTCCCGCTCGGTCGCTTCGCTCCCTCGCTTGCACATTCCCTCAATAATTTGAACATTTCGGTCCCGGAAAATTCTTGCGTATGGTCTTGTTTTAAAGGTCTCCAATGCATGAAAGTATGGTTAAAATCAATTATTTTGAAAATGTGTATTTCCTCTGACTTTAAAAATATATTTATTCGAAACGTTGGTTTTAGAGTGTGGTATTATACTGGCAGAGAGATACCAGCGATCTCAACCGCCCGAATTTAAGAACACCATCATAAATGGGAAGGAAGGGGATTGGAGGATATATCTTACCACTTTCGGGAAATTCGAAAGGGGATGATCTGTACAAATATACCCTCACGTTTCATTGAGAAAGATGTGTTTGTGTTTATTCAATTATTTATAACATTTATACAATTTTAATATGCTAAAGATATCTGAATAACCCGATGTTTCAGATTAATATCTCTAATTCATGTTCATCAGTAATGTGTATTTTGTCCGTCCAAATGGGCATCATAATCTATTCCTATTTAGTGTGCAGATAACGCAAAATGTAAGCCTAATGAAATATCGTATTATTAACAAAATGTAGAAAACAAACTCAGATATTTTCACGTGAGGACATAAGGAGCTCACCCGAGACTGTATACAGCATTTATAAAGATGACAGTCCGATACATTGTTATAAAATGGCCATGATTTGTTACCTCCTAATTTTAAAAACTCTTTAAAGAAATTTGAAGGATTATTCAAAATCATGTGCTGTGCTGTGTGTGTGTGTGTGGTGTGGGGGGGGGGGGAGTGTTTACTGTATTCCAGGAGTTTTCGTATCCACTACCCTTTTTATTTCACATAAAAAGCGAAAAATATTTCCGTTCTACAATCTTTTCCTTTTTGACAATTGCGCTTTTGAGTGATTCGCATCAAAATGTGCCCTTTTTTATTTCCATAATCGTTTTCTTTTCAGATTAAAAAAATGTCAATTTGTCCACCTATGATAAGCCTCACAGGTGACAATGGCTTTTTTCACATTTTAGAGGCACCTGTTCTAATTTATCTGCCACTACTGCGTTTTGTTAAGTGATACTGGTTCTTAAAATGCCCCACCCCGAATTTGAAACGACTTAGAGCAACTTAATTTAATTTCTAAGGCTCGCTCGCTACGCTCGCTCGCATTAATATGATATATTCTGTTTGAATATCTTTTCAGTCTCTGAATCTGAGACATTTCAGAAACGTTTTCCCTCTCGTATAAAATGTTATTGGACACCATGCAGTCTAGCAGGTGTAAACATTTTTTCGCTCGCTCTAAAATTGATATAGTATGAATACCTAACTGTAAAATTTAATGCTATGGTATTTACTGCTTTTATGTTACAGCAAAAGATCGAGAAACACATAACGTAAAAGGTCTAAAATGTAATCAAAATAAAAACTATATGCCAATGTTCAGAAATAGTGGTATATTTTGCACGTTGTAAGTATACCCTATTCAATAAATAGTCCTTGATTTGGGGTGTCCCCCAAATTTGGAAATTTCATCGATCATTCCCTCTACTCATCAGACCGGATTTACGCCCATGGTTCCACCTCCACAAGATGTGCACCTCCCCAGGCAGGCCGAAACCAGCCTACGTACTTGAATTTATGCCAAATTAATTCGAAAATCACACAAATTTAAAATTACGTGAATATCTTTGCCGCGGGATGCCGGATAAGCACCACATCATTGATGTGCAAGTTATTTCAAACTAAGAATCGTATAATTTGAAAAAAAAAATAATCATTGTGAAATACGTTTTCTTTGACACCTTCCCAATTTAATCGTCAGGAGACATGACGCTGTCTATTCAGAAAATATTTTGTAATATGTCGTAGCTTATGTGTGATGGTCTAGTGGTTAGAGCGCCCGCCTCACGTCCGGAAGGTCGCGGTATCGAGCCCCGGCCGGGTCATACAACAGACTTTTAAAAATATCGAAAAACTCCAACTGTTGTAAATCGGAATCGTTATGTACGTTATCGCAATATACTCACCGCTTTGTTACGTCTAGCCAAACCAAATTATTATTCAAGGCAGTTTGACTGATATAAACATGATGCAAGGAGTACGTGGAAGGTGATAAATAATGTATTGAAATCAAACAAAAACACAGATCCTCCTAAGCTTATTGTTAACGCAGGTATTAAAATTGATGACCCAAAGGACAGGGGCGGCGGAACGTATTTTCGGTTGGGGGGGGGGGGGGCAAAGCCAAAAAAGGGCACTTATATGTCAAAAAGGGCATTGGGTGTATGCAGAAATTTTCACCATCAAATTAAGTTCTTGCTTAAAGTTGATGCGTGTTTTCGTTGTAATGTACCTTGAGTAACCCCCTTCGTGAAGTTTTTACGAACGAGCGTAGCGAGCGAGCGGTTTGGAAAATTTGGAAATTTAAAGTTGTAAAACTCGCTTTGTGATCTATTCTGACGCTAATTACAACTCTGATTTTATTAATAGGCCTATAGAGTGTTAAAAGGATGAAGAAAACCATGGTAGATCAAACAAATCCACAGAAAACAATGAGCAAACACTTTTTGGAGGGCAGAGATGATGATAAAAAACACGTAGTTTCGTTATGAACAACGAGAATTGACATTCCATGTAAAATGTTTCAATTGATCTTCATTTCACATTAATTTGTGTTTTGACACATACTAGTTTGGAGTGTACAGGCTGATTCCGCGGCGAGTTAGAGCAGCAAACAGCGGTTTGGGAAAAAAATCCTTCATTCTAACACTTTCGTCTTCTCTGGTTCATGTTCTTAACTTATGTCCATTTTAAGCATTTTTTGCAATAGATTTACACAAACACTATAAAATGAATAGAAAGCAAAAATAATCCTGTTATGAAGTGCGACTCTTGTCCCATTTTGAGTAGCGAGTGCTGCCAAGCACCCCATCTGCACGATACATGGATCCAAGTCATGAGCGCAGAATTAGCCACGTCACGCAAAATTCTGTTGCAGAAAAGGGGGCATTCTTCTCTTTTAAAACGATTTTCTCTATTGAAGGAGCCTGAGAAGAAAAGGCGTCATAAAATTCCCTCATGGAAGACACTTTTTGTCGCTTGAAGACATCAAAATTCAGGGAAAGAGATGGAGAGGGCCCAATTTTGCCACCCCTGAGGGCACTATGAGATTCCAAATGCCCCTTTTAGGCACATAATGTGTCACTTTGTTGAATGATGTACCCACTTATTCTCTTTACTCTACAAAGTGGCCCGTCAGGGGCAAAAATACATAGAATAAATAATGAATACATGACATAAAATCACTGTCAACCAAAGAAAAGACGTATATTACAAAAAAAGTTTCACCTCATTCAATATGGGTACAAACCAAAAGAGGGCACATTTGATAGAAAAGGGGCATTATTTGCCTGGAAATATAATGGGGTTAGTGGGGCAAACAATGGGTAGGGCCTAATTGTTGCTACCTATACGTTAGATGAGAGGCCATCAATGCCCTTTTTAGATACAAACTGTGCCACTTCGTTGAACAATTGACCCAATTATGTGTCACTGTACACTGTATGACGTGACCCGTTAGGGGCCAAAAAAAGTATAAACAAGAATTGAAAAAGAAAAGAAAAAACATACAATATCATATCATAACAGATGATAAATAAAAGAATAAATACAGAATGCGTCGTTTAAAAAAGGTGTCCCTCCAAAAAGGGCACATTTCACTTACAAAAAAAGGCATTTTTTGCCTATCAGA
The DNA here is from genome assembly GCA_001188425.1 of Eucidaris tribuloides. Classification (NCBI taxonomy): domain Eukaryota; kingdom Metazoa; phylum Echinodermata; class Echinoidea; order Cidaroida; family Cidaridae; genus Eucidaris; species Eucidaris tribuloides. The sequence continues at coordinate 9,806 of JZLH01S0056653.1, read as the reverse complement.
AATTATGGGGGGGGGGCAAGTGCCCCCCTGCCCCCAATTGGAGTTTTCCTAGACTTTTCAAAAGCCTTTGACACGATTAACCACGATGTTTTAATTTATAAATTACGTCATTATGGGATTCGAGGGAGGGCTTTAGATTGGTTTAAGGATTATTCGCCAAAACCGAAAAGAATTTGTAAACGTCAATCATAATAATGTCCAGTCTTAATTTGATCTCCTGCGGTGTTCCCCACGATTCCCTTTTGGGTCCTCTTTTATTCCTTTTATTAATGATCTCCAAAACTGTTTAAAACAATTTCCTTTATTTTCTTTGCAGATGACTCTAATTTGTTCTTTTCCCACCGTGACCCCAAACCTCTAACTGATACTTTAAATAACGAACTAATGTTAGTGCAAAATTGGATTTATGCAAACAAATTGTCCCTTAATATTAACAAAACTCAGGATTATGTTATTCAGTAATTCTTTGAAAGAACTTCCAAACCGAATTATTATAAATGGCTCTGATTTACAGCAGGTTGAATGCACCAAATTTTAGGACTCTATATAATGACCTACAATTTTGGAATTTTCATGTATCAGTTATGTATTAATAAACTGCCCGAAGTTTTTCAGATCATGTTCAAAAGAAATCGTTCTATTCACTCCTATCCTACAAGACAGAGTGACGCATACCACCTTCCACTTATTCGATCTATATTCGCTAAAATAACAATTATGTTCTCCGGTCCCAAAGTTTGGAATGATCTTTCTTTGGAAATAATTCAAAGTCCATCCTTGTTTATTTTCAAACGCAAATTTAAACGGATGTTACTGAACGAATATAGCACATAATTTGGAAATTTGCAATGTCAGCCTCGTTTCTCGTGATTGTTAACAGACGGTTCTGCATTCTTGTATGACCACGCAGCTGCCCTGCCCTCGAAAATTGAAATACAAACATTACGTAACTTATTCAGAATGTTCTCATTTTCCTCTTTCTATTTCTGAGGGCAGGGCAGGTATTTCGTTGCTCTATAACACTATGCGGATAACAGAATAATTTTCATATAAAATTTGTGTTTACATTGTTGACCCACAATTTAAAAAGGTCTGTTCTTGATTGTTCTATTTTTGTCTGTTTTTGTTTTCGTTTATTTTTGTCTTCTCTCTGTTTATTGTGTTTCCAACACATTGATTCTTCACTGTCTCCATATTTGGCAATCATCGTACTTTTTCGGATCCTACTACTGTACAAGTCTTCTTTTATGTACATGTAGGTCCCATCATATGATTTCGCTTGCCTTTACGATATTGATTATAAAATTGATTAATGTGTAAGTTTTGTATATACATGTACATGTATCGTCATTTATTTTCATTTTTGATATCATTGTATGCGTGTTACATTATTACAAATGCCATTCTTTAGAGAAATATGAAAAATAAAATTGAAATTGAAATTGAAATGGTACCTCCTCCTTTCTAGCCAGGCGCTCGGCATTATATAGAACTGAGAAGGGTAATAGCAAAATTTATGTTATGCAGGTCCCGCTGGTCGAGTAGTCCGTTTTGACTGACAGTGGCTTACCCTGGGTAAATGGAGGGTTTTATTATTATTATTATTTATTTATTATTATTGATTATTATTATTCTTATTTATTATTATGTTATCATCATTATTATTATTACTGTAACTCTAATTGCTACCTTAGGGCGAATTCTTTTGTTTTCGGCCTATTGTGTGGATTCCCCCTATGGTGGCTTTCAATTTGGCTTTTAATGTTATTAAAATTTTAATATTTTCTCCTGAACTTCTATCTAATTATCGCCCAATTTCAGTCTTGCCCGTTTTCTCCAAAATATTTGAAAAATGTATCTATTCTAGACTTTCAAGCTTTATATCTATGTGCAATATAATTCATAACAACCAATACGGTTTTAGACCTGGGCACTCCACATCCACGGCATTAACCGATTTTATTTATAAAGTTGTTAAAGCGTTGGACGATAGAGCTGAGTTTACACTTGGTTTATTCATTGATTTTAGTAAGGCGTTTGATACGCTTGATCATGAAATTTTATTATGTAAATCAAAATACGGCATTCGTGGGACTATTTTAAATTTGGTTTGTTTGTGCAATCGTAAGCAATTTGTAATAATTGATAATATAAAATCGCAATATATACGAATATGTAAGATGTGGAGTGCCCCAAGGTTCAATTTTAGGTCCGCTTTTATTTCTTCTTTATGTTAATGACATTTTTAACGTTTCCAAAAAAATAAGATATATTCTATTTGCTGATGACACCAACATTTTTATCTCTCATACAAACATTCATACTTTGCATGACTTATTTAATATTGAATTTCAAGGTATTGTAGATTGGTTAAAGTGCAATAAGCTTACAATCAATAAAAAAAACCACTTATGATATTTACAAACAGAATGTACAATAGCGATGCAATACAAATTAATATTAGTGACTCAATAATACAACAAGTTTCATCACTTAAATTTTTAGGGGTTATTATAGACGATAAACTCAAGTGGACAGATCATATCAACTTAGTATGTAATAAATTATCGAAGAATATCGCAGTAATGAATAAACTTAAATCTTTTCCCAAATGTATCCTAAAAACTATCTATAATTACATTATCCTTCCATTTTAAATCACGGTATTATTGTTTGGGGAAATGCATCACTTACTCACCTTGATAAATTCAAAAAACGTGCAAAAACGTGCAATTAGAATTATATCCCATGCCAATTATCTTGCCCATACAACGTCAATATTCAAATATTTAAGAATGCTTTCGTTTACTGATGTGTTTTTATTCCAAATTGGTATATTTATGTATCTTTTGTGACAGGAAACTCCTTCCACAATCTATTTGCCAGTATTTTATTCTAAACTCAAATATTCATGAATATCAAACAAGAAATATTGCCAACTTCCACTTGCCAAAAATCCGTACAAATTTATTCTGGAAATCTTTATTTTATCAAGGTCCAGTTAAATGGAATTCACTTCCACAAACTTTACGAAACTCATCCTCTTTAAATATTTTAAAATCTAATTACAAGAAATATCTGCTCGATAAATATAGTATACAATAACCTTCACTCTCAACTTTAATTCTTATGTAATGTGGCTTTTTTATTGTCTGTTTTGCTTGTTGGTTGTTTTTGTCCTGTTTTAACTGTGAATTATTTATTTAATTAAATTGCACTGTTCGGTTTCGTTTGTAACTACAATGTACTCATTTTTCAATATCTTGTAAGGTCAGCCTGATATAAGGAATATTTACCCTTTCTGGCCGCTACCTTAACTCAGCGATCTATTGTAAATTTTGGCTTGTTTGTTGTTTTTCATTGTAATGTAAATGTATTTTGTTTTTATCGCTTGATAAAATAAATTGAATTGAATTGAATTGAATTGAATTGAATTGAATGTTGTTGTTATTATTACTTTCAGTTTTTGTTTTATTTCGTTACAGCAAACAGCAGCTGAATGCAGAATGGCGGGAAGGCTGTCATGGTGGCCACCTGGGCTGCTCTTGCCCGCTTTTCACTTGGTACTTCTGGTTTACACATTTAGCTTGATTCTCCCTGTGAGGTCTATAGCAGGTAAGTCATAAACCAGTCCAAAATACTTTGATCAAGCGGACGCAGTACCAAAATCCTGAACAAATGAACATTCTGAAGTGTGAATTAATATGGACGTCTCCCGTGGACTTCAGTTTCACGAAGTTTCAATTTCACTAGATTGTTTGACTAAATTCAAATTCAATTATGGTTTTGCCTGATTTCACATATCGCAGCAGTATGCCGAATATGTACTTGAAATTACATCGTAAAATTTCTTAAAATATTTACATGATTGTGAACATTTAAAATATATAACAACAACATTAGATAAATACAATGTCTGCAAATTTACTGAGTGATCGATTTGAGTCACTTTTTGGCTGTTTGCAGCATTTGCAAGATGCAGTTTGATGATTTGCTTGCAAACAGGTTTTTTTGCCTGTGCGCCAGGATTGCCAGTGTTTCTGATTCTCAACCCGCCAAATTACCCGCCAAAATCAGTGAAAACCGCCAAATTCGTATTTGATGCATTTTTATGGGTAACATACCCAAAGAATTGTTAGAAATGAAGTTGTGATCAATAATTTATAACACATGTGAAACCTCTTGTGTGATATTGAAGGAGTTTTCTTTACTTTGGACTGGCCTATTTTTTTTTAAAGAAATAATGATATTTTTCAGGTATACCTGAAAAACGCCAAAAACCGCCAAAATCCGTTTAGCACTTTAGCAGGCACTTCAAATTTTCTGCCCGCCAAGTGAAGTGAAAAACCGCCCATATATGGTTGTGTGTTGGCGGGGGAAACCACCAAACTGGCAACGCTGCTGTGCGCTTCGACGGGGCAAATGATATTAGGACTGTTCTACTTTAAAGGAGGGTTGCTAAAATTTGTATGTTCATGGTAGTCCCGATTTGTACGGAAGACCTCGAATATTAGTGAAACTTGTAATGAATTTGCCGGGTGAATTTGTTTTGAAGAGGTTCGGGGTTTGGATGAAATATGTCACCGCTGACAAGCAACAAAATCATCAGGTGGATCATCAGTAAAATCACAATTCCATAATCTTGGTCATTTCTTTCAAAAGTCATCAACCCCAAAATCAGTCCGTTTCGAGGCTTTACTTAATTGTGATGTGACAATAGGATGAGATGACTTGGGCAGTCAACCCAAGCCAAATATAACCAGGGGCCTGAGCCACTTGCTCCTGGGACTGAAACAGGGTGTCCCATTTCACACTGCTCAAACGGCCGAATCAAGCTATCCCCGTAGGGAGCCTGGCCGGTTAAAAGTACACGTAACCCTCCCTTTATTATTATTATTATTATTATCATTATTATCATTATCAAATTACCAGTATTTGCAAATCTGTTCGCTATCAATTGCGCAATATCGGCTTCATCCGCAAATGTCTTACTCGTTCTGCAACAGAAAAGCTTGTCCACTCGCTCATTTCATCTTGACTTGATTTCGGTAGTGGCTTACTCTTCAACGTACACCAAATTCTCAAATTGCCCAATTACAGAAGCTACAAAATTCAGCCGCACGAATTTTTTCGTTATCAAAGAAACACGATCACATTACACCAATCTTGAACAGTCTTCACTGGTTGCCCGTAAACAGTGGCGCAAATCCATTTTGATTTATAATCAGGGGCTGTTCCGTTGATAGTATGACAAACCAAAAGAAGAATCTTAAATAGTATACGTTCCTTTACGGGCAGGGGCGCAGATCCGGGGGGGGGGGGGGTACAAGGGGGGGGGGTCTTCCCTGGTTCATAGTTCTTACCTATGTCCATTTAGCCTATATATAAGCAGTTTTTTGTGTGTTTTTGCAATATTCGACAAACACGATAATTAGAACGTAAAATTTGATTATTTAATGAAGGGTGACTCTGAGCATATACCATGTCCGATATTTTAGCAGTAAGTGCTACCAAGCACCCCATCTGCAAGATAGTGGATCCAAATATACACATACTTCATAAATTATACAGTCATGAGCACACAATCATTAGGCGCCAGAAATTTGTTTGGTTGTACTATACAAATGCCCTTTATAAAAAATAAGATCGGTCGGATTTCTTTTATATTAAGGTTGCATCCCTGCAGTACATAGTTCGTATTGAATATGAAACCGGACATTGGCGATGGGTCGACGACGGCCTTTGTCAGAACATTGCAGAATTCTTCTGTGTGTCAGACACGTTATCACCCTTTTCAGCACTTTTTTCAGCTTTTCGATGTACGTTTTGCCGTATTTTTGGTTGTGAATTTAAAACAAAACAAAACAAAACAATTGGTCGGCCCTATTGCATTGGGTCGGTCGGCCGAGTACAACCAAACATATTTTTTTTTTTTTGGGGGGGGGGCCTTATAGCAACGTCATGCAAAATTCTGTTGTAGAAAAAGGGGCATTCTTCTCTTTTATGAAGCAATTTTCTTTATTGAAGAAGACTGATGAGAAAATGCGTCACAAAGTCCTCACGAAAGACACTTTTTGTCGCCTGAAGAACACATAAAATAGGGCCATGTTATCATGGAAAGAGAAGGCCCAATTTTTCCACCACAGAGGGCACTAAGATGAGGTGCAAATACTCTTTTAGGCACAAAATGTGCCCCTTTGTTGAAAAATTTACCCGCTTTGTGTATTCTATTTACTATACGAAGTGCCCCGTCAGGGGCAAAAGTACGTAGAATAATTATAATGAATACATAAAATTAAATCACCTCCAACCAAAGAAAGTGCGTATATTAAAAAAAAGACTGTTGATATTCACACCGCAGCGGGTGACGCAATGGTAGGTTTT
>JZLH01S0056651.1:24154-41073 GCA_001188425.1 Eucidaris tribuloides | reverse complement strand
AATAAACACAAATTAAAGTGATAGGCTAACATTGTGGAGCTTCAATTTAAAAAACTGTCAAACTTTGATATCTGAGCTACATAGTAGTGTTCAAATGGACAAATAAACACAACAGAATACAAAAGTTTGGAAAGTTACACTGCCAATGGCAAGTTATACATGAATAAACAAAACTCGGGGCGAGTTTTATTAACCTAGGTGTACACACAGTAAGTCTATGGGAGGAAACGGACAAGTGAATCTGGTCAACTTACGATTTTCACTTTTTTTAAAGCACTAAATAATCATTTTGAAATACAATTTTTTCAGGGGTTCATTTTTAGACCTCATCAAAGACACTGGTAGCATGGGGAATCATGCGGCTCAGATTTTTTTAACTGTGGTAAATGTTAGCCAATACCTTTAACTAATTTATAGGGCCTTGATGAGGGTGAGTATCACACAGTATGCCTTATTGAGGCTGTTTTTATCACCATGTACCATAATTCTCACAATACTCACAATGTCATTTTTATTCTAACTTATGCCTGTTAGTTGCTGGCACCTTCTCCCTTTAAGTTTGTTTTTCTAGTCCCTGTCATCTGAAATGAAGGCGAATCAATAATAATAATAATAATAATAATAAATTTCCAGACGTTTGTTTTCTGTGTTTATTTGTCCATTTCAACACTACAACATGTGTGTAGCTCAGAATCTGAGCCTCAGATATCACAGTTAATAATTTTTTTTAACTGAAGCTCCACAAAGTTAGCCTGTGTCTTTAACCCTTGAGAAAATACTACAGATTGCTTTTAACCAGCACGCGACAACCAATGAGTTAACATAATATCAAATCGACATGTCGACGTGCATTGCCATAATCATTCACAAGATCTCGTTTGGACAAACTTGAACCGCTCTCGGCTATCGAGACAGACCGTGAGACGCGGACCCCACGGCTGTCCGCGTATGTTGACTTTGAAGGGTTTACGCAAACACCGAGACGGTCTGCTATCAAAGTCCAGCTAGTTCTCGCCAGTCTTTTTCAAAATATAAAACATGCTCTATATTTATTATGCAAATGATATGTCTACCAAGCTCTCGACTATCAATACAGCGTATGAAAAAAAAAAGTTTAACATTGCACTGAACAAATACTGAGTGAAAAGACATCCTGAACACACAATTTGTTTTTAATACAACAAGATCAGCTTTTAAGTTGTAGGTGTATCGACTGAAGTACATACATATATGATTTTAGATTTGAAAACACTATATAACATTGTGGAACACCTGTTTAAAAATTGTCAAACTTTGCTACCTGACATATCCGACAGTGTTTGAATAGACAAATAAACAACGTACATATAGAACACAACAGTTCAGACAGTTCTGCTGTCACTTGTAAAACATGTACTAATTGTACAGATAAAAATTGGCACATAAATTATTCTCGACCAAAGAAAATTCTGTAACACAGCAGTCTATGGGAGAAAACTGGAATAGTCTCTCAATGAATTTTAATTTTTTAAAGCACTTTTAAAAAGATCATTTTGAACTGTCATTTTTTCAGGGCTTCATTTTTAGACCTTATCAAAGACACTAGTATCATGGGGAATCATGTAGCTCACAATTTTTTAAATGGAAACATTGTTATCAGATGCCTTTAACACACTACAGAGTACACCATATTATGGCAAAATGACCTCGTACTAAAATTACAGTAGGATTTTCAGTGTTCATTTCAGTGAAGACGAGTTTTACACGTAAGAAATTTATAATCTGTTTTTTGAAACCAAAAGTTTCAATTAAAGTGCCGTTCATAATATGAAAGGAAATATTTATCAATCTTCAAAATGGGTACCAGCTTTTGGTTCCAGAGCTAATATAATCACACAAACCACCGCCACCAGTAACTTGATCTGTACATTTACCCTATATTTTTAATGTCTGCAAGCCTGTTCATGTATGTGTCATAATGTAAACTAAACCACCTATATATGTTTTTAAACAATGTGCAAGTTTGAAATAACAAAATAATTTCAATGTTCTACATTTTGTCACCATCACCCCCATCACAAACAAATGGGCTAAAATATCCCTTCAAATACATTCAAGTACAATTTGTAATGTTATTTTTTTTGTAATGAATTTGCTATGTTTATTTTGTATTTGTTGCCATTGTTATGTAAATACATTTTATTATATTATGTTATATTGTTAAAAATTATCATTTGTTTGAATTATTACTTCATTGAAAATGCAGAAATAAATAAAAGCAAATCAATCAATCAAAAGGAATTAAACAAAGAAGATCTGAAATCCATCCCATTGAAATTAAATGGTGGAGTGTGCATTTTTTTAAACCTTTTTTTCTATAAAAAAGTTAGGCCACAAAATAGGAAATCAAAGAAGTATCAAAGAGTACGAAAAATATGAAAATAAATTTAAACAAATGCGGAAAAAACTTACTGCAGTGTAGGGCCTAAATTCAGATTACATTTTATTGTCCATTAGGAAACTTGTTTTGTCAACATTTTACATAATCATATTAAAATCATCATATAAACATATAGGCCTAAATGTATGGTTATGTGTTCTGATGTAAGTAGGCCTATATTTTCAAGTGTCTGTCAATTTAAAGCCCAAGTTTAGTTTTGGGGATTTTGTGTTTATTTGAAAGCTTTATGCCCCAAAGTCATATCCTAAATTAAACTTGGGCTTTAAGCACGCAGTACCTGTAGGTGTATGTATTATTTTGTGTGGGCGGGTGTTTCATAGCACAACTTCCAATAACTTCATTATGTCACAGCATGTATTCATGCCACAGAATATAGTAGCACACATGTTTACAACGTGTACACCAATTTTTATTTGACGGGGCAAGGTGCGGTGCAGTGCGCTGGCTGGCGACACATTGTGAAAAGTGGGATGGGCAGCATAGAGGTCAAGCGAGGTCATTCGTCGTGGGCGTCAAGTACTCTACACATGTGGAGGTAACAGGGCCATGAGAGATTGATTAGCATAACAGCACCCATGTGTGCATATAACAAATCTGTCTTTTGTCCCACATAATACCTGGTATTGTCCTGGTAGTTAGGAATGTCAGCAATGTCAACATGAAGGTGTAAATTCGTTTAGCAGCTGGGTGTATTGCCAGGGAATGTAACATACTGTACATTCTTCAATTGATCATAGCCTATGCACCAAAGTTAAATGTAAATTTACATTAGTGACTGCATCACAGGAGGTTAAAGCTACAGGCTTACAATGGCCACAGTTATAAAAAAATATGAGCTACGTAATCCTCCATACTCTAAGTGTCTTTGATAAGGTCTAAAAATAAAGCCCTCCAAAAAATTTATTTCAAAATGATTATCTAATGCTTTAAAAAAGTAAAAATAAAAAAAAGTACTCACTTACCATGCCCATTTCCTCCCAGAAGTTTACTGACAGTGTGTAGATCTGGGCTATTTTATACTCCACCACAGTGGAAATTCATGGATGATATTCAATTATGCATATCTTACCAATGGCAGTATAACTTTCCAAACTATTGTATTCTAGGGTGTTTATTTGTCCAGTCAAAACACTACTACTATGAAGCTCAGATATCAAAGTTTGAAAAATTTTTAAACTGAAGCTCCACAATATTAGCCTACAGGCCTGATCATATTGTAAGATAAGCCTCCCTTATCATCTCTCTCTCCGGCTCTTGTTCATTAACCTACTCAGACAGGCAGACACATATGTACACACATACATACACATGCCAATGGATAGGTACAGGGAAAGTGAACAAACACGCATGCATGCACACACACACACACATACAATTTATTGAACACAATCATTTCCAGGGACACAGCTTACAATTTACCCTCTAAATGAGGATGTTTACACTAATAAAATTAGTTTTCTACCAGCAATGGGGAATAATTTGTGTTTTAATACAGGGCAAACAATACTTTATATCTTGGACAGCATGGCATATAATGATGCATGAATGAGTCATTTATTGCATGTTTGTTTTGATTTGTCCAGGTTTTTTTCCCCCATACTTGAGTGTCTAGGATGTGCAATAATATACTGCATGTACATGTATGTGGTATCTGATGAATGTCCCTGGCAACAAACAAAAACATACAGACACCCACACAAACACACATACATATAACACACACACACATGTACACACAGACACTCACACACACACACAAACACACACACATGCACACACACACACACACACACACACACACACACACACACACACACATAAAGGGACACTGATTTTCTGTTTACCGATAAATCGAAAAAGAAAATCTGCTTGGTTCTTTACTTTTCACGTGAAAGTTCATGGAATTCACCTTTGCAAAACAGAATTCATGTTTTTGCTGTGTACATTTTCTATAACAAAATGTAATTTCCATTTTTAGATCAAGTTGAAATGGAATTACAGGTTTTCAGAAAAGGAAAACACTATTTTTGGAACTGAAAATCAGTGTCTTTACACTGTCTCATACATGTACACACACACACACACACACACACACACACACACACACACACACACACACACACACACACACACACACACACACACACACACACACACACACACACACACACACACACACACACACACACACACACACAACCACACACACACCACACACACACACACACACACACACACCAACACACACACACACACACACACACACACACACACACACACACACACACACACACACACACACACACACACACACACACACACACACACACACACACACACACACACACACACACACACACACACACACACACACACACACACACACACACACACACACACACACACACACACACACATACATACAAACATATCATATTACCTTGTCTGGTTGAGATGACTCGCTGCCCATTTTTCATCACTAGCCAATCATACAGACTAGAATCAAACGCATCTCCGATTTTCGCAGCGAATCATGAAAATAAAACGTGTACGCAGTTATAACATCCCTCAAACCTGGCTGGGCTAGCCTGCACACTCCAAAGGGTGAACTTGCCTTTTCCAAAAGGTTAATAAATGTTCAATTGAGAATTAATAAAATAGAAAACTAATTTTTACGTCAGAAATTAAATTCACGGCAGCCATGTTATAAGTTGAAATCTGTTGATTCCTGGTCAGAATGCAAAAGCTGATCAGTTTTTCAAAAGCTGAAAAATTCAGATGTGTAACTGTCCTCCACATGAACCAGTTTCTTGAGAAGTTTTTGGAGAAATTAACAACATTCTCAAATTGTCACATCACCACAGCCAATTCAAATATCAGGATGATCCATGCACAGATACTTGTCCACTCAGTTATGAATCCAATTTAGACATTCCTCTGTCCCTGACCAGCACAACACCAGTTTCTAACAGCAATCACCCAATATCAGCTTCCGTTTTCCGCACAACTTTCAATATTTCCTTCCTTTCACTTTAGTAGAATGTCACATTTATGCGGTAATCACATAATTTATGAAGTAATCACATAATTTATGTTTCTGTCTTCCGTCAGAACAATACATGTAGCTTCCTATATTATTTGTATCAAATCATACTACCGCTTTACACACGTAGCTTGAATTTTGGGCAATTTGCCAAAACCAGAGAGATATTACATCCTGAAATGTACATGAGAGTTATATTCTTCAGATGATCCAACTTCCACAAATAAAAATGATGGCCACGATTAACCACAATTAACCAAGATTAACCACGATAACCACGAATGACCAAGATTGACCAAAATTATTAACCATGCACAAGAGTCGTGGCTACGAGGGCTGTAGCTTCCCAATTACGTGATCCTTGGTTCAAATCCAGTTGCAGCGTTTGTGTCCTTACAACGATCATTATTCTGCAACCAGTAGTACATGTATATTGTATTTTGTGTTGATATCAAACTCCAAACTGTTGGTACATGTACATGTATATTGCATTTCTACCGTGAATTTGTTCCTTTGGTGACATTACCTGATAATATTTTTTTTTCACTTGTACTTTCAGCACGCCATATTTTTGCAGAGAACCATGATCAATCTGTTGTTAAATTCCATATAATTATAACAGCGAAGTATGCAGATACATTCCTCACAATTCGCAAACCTGTACATATATACAACGTGAACTGCGAATAGGCATCAAGTGTACAAATTGTGTGAAAAGCAACAAGCTGTCTTCATTCAATCTCAGTAAACGTCAAAACGTTGAACTAATTTGTGACTGAACCGTCGCACGAACAGCATAAATCTATTCCACGTAAGGCGCACGATGCCACTTCCAACTGCACATATTTGGTCGAAATCGGCACAGAAATTCACGAAATTACACATTCCTATTCCACTATAGTAATTCAAGCATTGTAGATTAATAGTGAGTGTTGTCAGATTTCTACATTACTTGTATTGAATTGTACTTGTGTAAGTGGTTCAAAATGCAACTTTTTCCACAGCTAGGCATTCACATCCAAGTTTTTGAACATGCCAATGTATCCATCATCCAAACAGTGATTTAGCTATACATCATGTTAAACGATATAATAAAATCTATAAATAAAATATAAATCCTGATTGTAACATCTGTTTTGCTTGAAACTGAGGCATACACTGGCACAATAATATTCCACAGATGAATAAAACTGCATGTACGCAAACGGTAAGAACTGCAAGCAATATGCTTCTAATGTCTCTAAATTATTAAATTTTATTTTTCATTTGCACCCGTTGCAAATTCATTCAGTTTCAGCCCACACACCAATGCACAATGCATAAATCACCTGTAAATACATACAGTCTGCAAATCTTATATTTATTACAGCTTGATATGTATGCATAATTAGATACATGTACATGCACTTACAGATACAGGTACCTGCAAATTTAGATTCATTTTGCAAATCCCATTCTGACAGTTTGCTTATAAATAGTGTAGTTTGCGACAAACATATTAGAATTTCAAATATTCCAACACACACAAACACACAAACATGTAGTACATGTACATGTACACATATAATACTCATACATACATGTACTCACACACACACAAACATACACACACATACATATCCACACATACACACATACACACACAAACATACAAACATACACACATACACACAAACATACACACACACACATACACACACAAACATACATACACACACATACACACATATATACACACACACATACATATATATACACACTTTCTGCTCCAGTGCACAATATGACAGACATTGACAGACAACAGACATAAACCACACTACCATATTTCTTATTTTGTGAGGCATGCATATTTTTCCTGTATTATTTATTTATGCTCCTAACAAAAAAATGCACTGATTCATTATTAATTGGATGACAGATGGTGCAGTAGTAATCAAATTGTGACATCTTCTTTTTCTATTCTGATAACAAACATATTGCTCATAACTGTAATTTACATATTCTGCAATCTTTGAATAATGTATTTGGTTATTTGAGGTTTGCCAGTGTGTTAAGCCTTTTTTCAGCATATTTACACAAACTTTATTAGAAATAAAAGGTAATGTATAATACACTTGTACTGCAATTATTTTCTTTCTTTTTTATGTACTGTATTTAATAGCAAGTAGTACAAATACACACAATTGACAAAGTCTGAATGTTAAGAAATTTATCATTTCTGCATGTAAATACATGTATCCCACACTTGAATCATGGTTTTGAATCTAGGTTTTAAAAAAGTTACCTCCCCCCCCCCCCATCGAGAAAAATAACCACAACTGTTATTCTGCGTATTTGTAATATTTAAAGTTTCAAAATTGCAGTGAAATTGTTAATTTCTTTCTTTTTTACGTACTAAATTTCATGCCTTGGTATTTTTCTTATTTCTATCTAGTACAGGCGACTCCTGTTATAACGGAGTCCTCAGGACTGACAGTTTTCATTTGTTGTATCAAAATTTCATTATAACCAAACAGTGAAAGTATATAAAGATATATACATCATAATTTTGAGACCTGAATTTCTATTTCATTGTAACAGAAATTTCCTTGTTACCGTGTTCGTTAGAACGGGAGTGCACTGTAAATATCATACAACTGACAAAATCTGAACGCTGAGAAATTGATTATTTACAAATACATGTATACCAAAATTGAAACATGTACTCTCACTGGTAAGGTTACCACCCCCCCCCCCTTTAAAAAAAAAAAATGGCTGTTATTATAAGTACATGTATTTGTGATGTTCCACGTTTCCCAACTGTAGTAATTTGCTAAAACACACAATAATCAAATCAAATCAAAATACAAAGCATTAAAGACAGTGGATCTCATTTGCAAACATCCCCGCAGACCAGGAAAAGATAACCCATGCCCTTAGGCTATTGATGAAAGGCATGTCTGTGAAATTTGGGGGTCAGCAGTTGCCTAGAATTCGAAAAATGTGAAAGAAAAACAATAGTCGTTTAGTGTATGTAGGATTTTTTTTCGCACGAGAAAAAAATTCAGATCAGAGTCTAACGGTCACTATAATTTCACTAAAACTGAGTTTCTAGCTCCTTTATTTTGCTTAAGGTTCCCAGATGGCATTCTCTTCTAAATGCCACTGCATTTACACAAAGTTAATTTTTAGGCATGCAAAAGAGATTCTCTGCCTTTAAGCGTTTTCACATTCAGCAAATAATGAACACAATTTCTTTGCACTCGTTGCCATCAAAACATACATCACATACATGTAATGTACATGTCAATTTTCCCTAATCATTCCACACTATGAAATTTCAGTATCCTCAGAAGGATATAATACACACTCTCTTACCTGAGTATATGTAGGTTGATGACACATCAGGTGTGAAAAACCAAACGTACACATGGAAAGGAAACAAAACAGAATAATATGACATATGTTTAACATGTATTCAAAATCATTTTTGCCAGAAATGTGCAAGTACAAAAAATGTACAGAAAGGCAGGAAGCATGTATGATTGCAGTTCAATTCCAATTCTCAACTCAATTTATGTCATGACCTAACCTCTAATAACTTTGTTTATTACTACATGTATTTTGCAAATTCACATGTATCTTGAATACCCCTGCACATGACCATAAGATAAGATTATTCTTAAAATCTCAACAACTTTATTGCCACTACTAGAAGAAACCTTGGCATTAAAACATTGTACACAAAGTAGTCATTGAAATTACCAACCTGTAAAAGTAAAATTGCCAACAGGAATTGTGTATCTTTGACTGTATACAACATTTGACAATTAAAGGTATTGGGTTAACATTTACCACAGTTAAAAAATCTGAGCCGCAATGATTCCCCATAGCTACCAGTGTCTTTGCATGAGCGTCTAAAAAGGGAAGCCTAAAAAATTGTATTTCAAAAGATTATTTAGGTGCTTTAAAAAAGTGAAAATCGTAAGTTTGACCAGATTCAAGGTTAATAAAACTCGCCCCGAGTTTTATTGTTTATTCATGTATAACTTGCCATTGTCAGTGTAACTTTCCAAACTTTTGTATTCTATTGTGTTTATTTGTCCATTTGAACACTACTATGTAGCTCAGATATCAAAGTTTGACAATTTTTTAAATTGAAGCTCCACAATGTTAGCCTATCACTTTAAAGCATAAATGAATATTCATCAATCATCATGTCTTTTGTTTTCTGTCTTTGTATTTTTTCTTTGTCTTTGTATTTTTTCTTTGTCTTTGTATTTTTTCTTTGTCTTTGTGTTGTATTTTGTCTTTGTTAATTTTATCTTCCCATGTCCACAAACTGTGTATGGAGGTTTAACATGTGCACAACATCTACTATCTTCCAACATGTGAAAAAACATACATGTGTACATGTACGTGTACATGTACCAGTACAGCACATACACGTATGCCTACATGTACATGTTTATGAACCAATTTCACATTGAAGAGGGGTGCGGCCCTCAGTACTTCAGTGTGTAAGGGACGGAGCACACAATAATAGAGCCTTCACTAATCATGTGCTTACTGTACACTACATGATTGTACTTGGTTATTGGAAGTTGGAACTTCAAACAAAAAAATTAATTTCGCAGATCTAATTATTTATGCGGTAGGGCTTACAGCCAGTTATTAAAATCAAAGGGAAATGAAATGGTAGGGAGCACTTGAAAATGCTCAAGAATCAAATGAGTTGAAACACAAAAACACTGTACAAGTACCAATCTAGGCTGGAAGCATTGTCTTTAGTAAATTTGATTAATTGAAGAAAAACAAGGTTAGCAAAACTATACCAGTACGACCTTGATAGAACTGAACCCATCCAAAACTTTACAACGCATTTTCTCATCACAGAGAACACAACTTGTTATTAAGTTGAGATAAAGTTTGACCACAAAATTTTCACAGCAGAATTATTGAACACTTTACTTGAATCAGAATAGCCCTGTCTCCAAATGACGACTATACTTCCAATCATGTTATTTCCCTTACAGGTAAATGACGAGACTGGGGGTAGTCCTCAACTTGGGGTAAAAACATTTTAGAATCAAGTAAACTATGCCATGATACTGCTGTGACAATTTTGTGGGCAAAAATTGACTCATTCTAAAATAACTTTCATCAGTATGCCTGGTGACAAACAAATTTGTTGTTTAGCCTTCTATGAGATCTATTTTTATCGGGGCTAGAGAGAAACAAAACGGTAGTATGTTCATGTTTGATTTGGCAAGTAAACAATTTAAGATCAGTCCTTCCAGCCAGGAAATACACTCCAGCTGGTGTATCCATTGCGACTAGTTTGGTTTGAGAGCCATTTTTATTTCTCCCAATCATATCACTGCCCTTTAATGTTTATGCCAAGTTTTATCGATCTACTCAGCTGCTACGGCGAATGACCTCACACTCAATGGTCATCTTTCCCACTGAAACACAATCCTTCTTTATTGTATTTACACAGACATGAAATACTATTTCTTTAATTAATTACTGAAAATAAAATTCATGAGCTGTACATACATGTATGTATGACCGAGAGGCAATAAATTAAACACTCTTTTCGTGGATGGCTGTTATTGTGAATGTAGTCATGTACATGTATAGGATGATGCAGAACATTAACATGTACATGTACATGTACAATGATTGTGATTAAAGCATACATTTAAAAAAAAACATTATTGAAGGCTTAAAGCTGTGTCAGTTTGTTTTGTTTTGTTGTAGTTGCTTTTTGCTTTGAAGCCCCATCCCCCCCCCCCCCAGCAAAATGAAAAGTGACAATGACAATGAGTGATTTTTTTTATATATATATAATGACAACTGCAGATTTGTTTATGTTTCCCAATCAACACAGCCCCATAATAAAGAAATCATTACAAAATTTACCAAAAATCAGATTTGACGAGGATGAGGATGATGATGATGATGAAGAGGATGACAATAAAGATGATGATGATAATGACAATGAAGATTATGAAGGTGACAATGTGATGATGTTGATGCTGATGATGTTAATCACACAATGATGATGATGATAATTAAGAAATGCAATAAATAATGATAAGATAATTATGGTTTTGAAGATGATGCCGATGGGGATAATGATGACAAGAATGACAAGACGGAAGGTGAAGAGGAGGACAGAATAAAAGCCACTACATGGAGAGACTGGAAAAACAGAAGTAAACTACCGAGCAAAAAGTTGGACAAAAGCATTTTGACCAGTGATGATGCTCTTAAAGTGATAGGCTAACATTGTAGAGCTTCAATTTAAAAAATTGTCAAATTTTGATATCTAAACTACATGGTAGTGTTCATATGGACAATACACACCATAGAATAAAACATTTTGGAAAGTTACACTGCCAATGGCAAGATATGAATGAATAAACAATTAAAACTCGGGGCGAGTTTAAATAGCGTAGGTGTACACACAGTAATTCTATGGGAGAAAATGGGCAGGTGAATCCGATCAACTTACGATTTTCACTTTTTTAAAGCACTAAATAATCATTTTGAAATACAATTTTTTCAGGGCATCACTTTTAGACCTTAAGTATCAAAGACAATGGTAGCATGGGGAATCATGTAGCTCAGAATTTTTTAACTGTGGTAAATGTTAGCCAATGCCTTTAACCAACGAAGTAAGAGTAATGACCTGCAAGACGATGTCCAGCATTTGTTCATCTTCCCCTGATGTGAACATGGTAGTATGCCAACACAAAATCATGCTAATGTATGCACCTGCTATCGAATTACTGGGAAAATTATTGAAGACATGGCCGAAGGCTGCGGGACGGTCATTTGCACTCTCGCAAATCGACCTTCACCCCCCACGGGAGGGCCTCCTTCATAAATATTCGCACACATGACTGGCAATGTGTGCAATCGGCTGGAAGCCATCTCGAGTTGGTTTTAGAGAGTTTTGGAGATCCGTGCAGACGGTCGCGGATGAAAGCGCGGGAGGGACGGGTCGGTGAATAGGAGAAATATTGAGTGCGGTGAAACGAAAGAAAATAGGTTAAAGCTGTTGGAATGTGATGTTGTTGTTTGAAAAACTCTCAACGTGTCCCTGGCACAATTTCACGCCACAACGTGGACCCGTTTAAAAAGTGCCAATCCATGATAAAATAAATGGTACCCTGGGGTACCAAATAAAAATCATTTTGTTGAATTATTTTTGTTTTAGCACTGTGCCCTGGGTTATAAAACTGTATAAAAGTTATGTTTGAAGTGTTAAAATAACAACTTTCGCTTCATTTTCATCCCACGTTTTGTAAGTTTATGTCTTTTTGTTGTGCACTTGTGCAGTCTCTGTATCATAACCACTGATCTCAGTGATCAAAACCAAAGACAATACATTTTTGGACACAAGAGGGCACTACACAATCTGGTACACCTAGTTACAACAGTATCCCAGGGTACAGCAGCACCCTGGGGTAGCGCATGGTGCACCATACAGCAGAGGGACGGTCCTCACCTTAACAAGTACTTATAAAATTGGTAGGTGTACATTGGATATCATATTTCCCAAGAAATTTGACATTTGGTCACAGATTTTCTTGTGAAATGCCAAAATGTGTGCATTTCCTACAGATTTGATGATATCTTTTGATTAAAGCCCCCAAGTTTAGTTTTGGGGATTTTTTGTTATTTGAAAGCTTTATGCCCCAAAGTCATAACCCTGCAATAATAGATTCTGAATGTCTTTAGTTTTTTTTTTATTAGTTAACATTTTCAAACTCATTATTTTAATTATAGCATCCAAAGGTCCGTTAAAAGGCTTAAGGCTATGCATGTGTTATACCTCATCTGAAAGAGCCAGACTCTCTCTTCAGATGAGGTATAACTGCATACAAGTCTTTTTGTCTTTAGTTTTTTTTAAATTAATTAATGAAAAATCTCAGCGGGGGTGGGGCTGGGGGCCCCAGATTTTTGGCTACATTTGACATTATAAAGCATCCAAAAGGTTAAAAAGGTTATATGCAGTACTATACCGCATCTGAAAGAGCAGTAGTCTGCTCTTTCAGATGAGGTATAACCCACATGTATCCTAAAGCTCTTTTTAACCGTTTGGTGCATATTAACTCCATAATTTAACCCTTCGGATGCTATAATATAAAATATAGTCGAAAATCTCGGGGTTCCCCCCCCCCCCCCCCCGACGATTTTTCATGAACTAATTAAAAAAAACATTCAGAATCTATTATTGCAGGGTTATGACTTTGGGGCATAAGGCTTTCAAATAAAAAATCCCCAAAACTAAACTTGGGCTTTAAAGATGAATAACTTCATAAAATTCACTGAAACTTCAGAAATATTCAGACATCATAACATACTGTAAATTTAATACTTCATAAGAATGAATACACAAGCAATTTTATTAACAACTCTTGTACACAATTTTCTTCATCATGCTTGTGTAAAAAGTTATTTTTTTTAAAGTTGGCATTCCACTCCCACAGGAGCTCATTGTGGCATTGTTAAAATGTTTTAGACATTGAACATGTTAAAACTTGATCTTCACCAAAAAACTGTGATCCAAGGTTTTATCACTGCATCACTGATTTGTAATGCGAAAATTTACATTATTCGTTATCATATTAGCCATATTGATGCCCCAGACAGAAGATACACTTCATTGAATGTACACTTGTATTTTTCATTACATCCACCTAAAAATGGAGTCTGGAAAACAGGCAGTACAATGTGCTAACATAATACTGCTGTAATATACTGAACATTGTTAAAAGAGAAAAAAATACCTGCAATTTTTAGATAAGCAGCTTTGCTACTTAGTACCCGCACTGTTCTATAACCAACACTAATAATAATAACCTCACTTGTTCATTTCATATCGAAGCTGTGAAAATGTTACACATGCTCCACAGGCCACCTAAAGTGTATATTAAGCGAAAATCCCAATTATAATGACAGCACGGCTAAATATATAGTTCAGAGACCTCGCTACGATGCGGCTTATAGATTTGATTGGGATAATCCAGAAGGCACCGATATAATTTGCCGCGAACCAATCAGACGAAGGTTAGCGATAGCGTGGCAGTGAAGACCTTTAGCTTTTATATACAATTTGATGGTAGCAATGATGTGTGACCACCGACACTAGTCTTCTACGACAGGCATCAACTTGTAAATGCAATATCGAAAAGGCTAATTATATGAAGGCATTTTTTTTTTGTCAGAAATGAAAAATGGCTGACATGTTGACAGAAGTTTGTGTGGATTTTCAAGTTTATACATTTATTTTTAAAGGTAAAACACAAAATTTAAAAAACTAGCCATTACATTTGATTTGTTAATTAAGTGCATCATCCGCTACTAGGCACACACATTCCAAACTCATTAGGTTTCATTTTAGTTTATTTTTCAGTGATATTAAAAAAAACCCACAGCATTACATGCTAAAATGAAGTTTTAGCATGCATACACATTTAAAGATCAGTGACAAAGTATGTGACCACTCAAAAGATTTTTATTTGTCACTGACGGATATCAATTTTAGCAGAAACTATAAAGATTTATTGATCGAGAATAATCCCAACTTTTCCCCGATCTAAAAACATAATTCCTGACAGAGCTATTTCATCTTGCAAACAATGTTCACTCTATTTTAGTTTTAAATAATCCTTTCTTTTCATTAGTTTGAAGTCTTAACAGTATACAGCGTAACACCATAAATCCTGTCCAAACAAGCCTAATTGAAGATGGTCCCATGCACACAGTATAGTGTAGCCCCCTTGTGTGACGTCACGGCAGGGCGCTGGCTGGAGAGCCGATAGTGAAAGCGTGACGTGACGGGACACATCTATCAATCTCGCACAGCGTGCAACATTATGAGATGTATCGGCCTCAATTACGCTGTGGTCAGCTATGTATTCATCACTTTGTTAATGGGTTCCGTATTGAATGGAACAATTTGCAGTGGAGGGGTATAGTATACAAGTTACAAGGATGAATATCAAAAGTAATAATTTGAAAGATCTGATGAACCATGTATCATGTGTTGAAACATTTTGCTAATAACAGAGCTATCTAATAACTTGCTGGATGACTGCATGGCCCATTTGTGGACAGAGATGATTTGAGTAATTTCATATTTTTTGTATGATTACTCCAATAAACTTTGCATTACCTGATTAACTACAAATTTTTATACAGAAAAAATTAGAACCAATACAAAGTGCAAAGATTATGATCATGATGGAAAGGCTAACTTGGGAATAATTGGTGTTTATTTTTTTATACCGAAGGATCTGACACTCCAACAAATTATATGTAATTGATCCAATCAAACGCTAAAATTTCTCTACGTGTAGCTAGAATTGGGTAACATTGTTTTCTATGTCAATCACTGAGGTATTACAAAACTACCAAAATAGTTATATACTTAGCTGCATCACACAAGTACTGTACTTTCATACTGCATGCCTTCATCTTACCCCCTCCCCCCCCACACACACACAACACACACACACACAACACACACACACACACACAACACAACACACACACACACACACACACACACAGAAGACACACACAAAGACACACACACACACACACAGACACACAAACACACACACAAACACATACACACTCAAATACAAACATACACACATGCATATACTACTATACACACATACATACATACATACATACATACATATACCTAAACATAGACACATACACAAATTAAAAAAAAAACATACCTACACACACACCAGCAAATGACTATAATCATGAAAATGTCACAATGAGCCAATATTTAAAACTGTGCATAGTGCAAATGCCATACAGTGTACATGTACATGTATAAACCAAGACATGAAATAGGTCTCTGTTTCATACTAATGTATGACATGCAAAAACACATACACATACAGTGTACAATGCCATACACTTTGCAACTTCCAAGTCTTTATGTACCTCTACACTCATTTGGGTAGGATTGTATTGCTCAAGTGATAGTAATGGAAAAGGTGTTCAAACATTGCAGGGGTTCTTGGACAACAATTAATTTCACATGCCCTGTTAACTGTACATGTTTCGCTTCTAGAGAGTTCCAAACTTCCAATAAGCATATGGGAATGACAAGGATTTACATGAAGCTTCCTTCATCCCATGTTCAGCACCCCTATGTTGCATAATGAGCTTTTCCAATATTAGTCTTGTAAGAACATGAAATGGGTTGTAACATTCCAGTACAGGTAGGTATTTGTAGATATGGAATGAAAAGATTTTACTCAAAGTTTGTTTCATCCGATGCTGTAATCTAACCACCCCTAATGTTAGATAATGAACTCTTCCAATATCACCTTAGGAGGAACATGAAATGGGTTGCTAACATTCAACTGTAGGGGGTGGGGTGGGGGGATGAAAGGGATAATGAGCTACATG
>JZLH01S0056651.1:10850-24099 GCA_001188425.1 Eucidaris tribuloides | reverse complement strand
TAATAACTGCCAATGGAGCAGTAATGTCTGCAGTACAGAAATTACCGGTTCACATGAGAGTAGCAGTACGACACATAATGGTTATTTTACACTGTGTCTATATGCCCTGGCTTGTAGACATTGCGAACTGGTAGTAACATGAAAATGGCTCCTAAAAGCTTGCCGACTCAGAGTAGCTAGGAAAAAGCCCAAGTGCAAAGCAGGGACAATGCAGTGCTGTTTGCTCATTGACTGTTAAATGTTCACCCATTATAATCAGACAGCTTCTAGAATTACTTAGTTTTAACCCCAACACAAAACTACAGTAAAGTGTCAAGCTTGGTTCAAGGTGTCGGCAAGTTTTTGACGGTGAAAAAGTTTGGTCTACACTGCACCTTCAACAATGAAGTTTAACCACAAGCCCATCTGTGGCTTTATAGGGTGCACGTTCTTAATTGATCAAATGCAATCAATAGCGGAAAGGCAGAACAAAGATGATGTAGGTATTGATACATGTGAAAAATCATTAAACATATGATTGGAAATATGTCACCTTTTATAGAATTGCCGCACATAAACATGTACACAAGGACTATAGCTTCGACAGGTTGTAAGCATGTTGGATAATTCAGGGTTCTATTATTTTCAGTTATTTTAAATGCTTAAGACAGTGTCTACAAATTATACCTGTGATACAATGTAACTACAAATATCCACTGAAGGTGGTTAATATCCCCACCCCATCAATGTTTGACCTTAAATGACCTTCGACTTTACCATGTGACCTTCACTACCAGTATAACATGAAGGTGCCCCAAGTGCTATGACCCAAGTTTGGTTGAACAAGGAACAGAAAAACTTTAACATTTGACCAAACATAACCTTTGACCTAACCATGTGACCTTCACAAAAAATATGTCATGCACACCTTCACCTCAAGTCCAATTTGTATACCAAATCTCATGAGCAGTGGCCAAAAACTGAGGAATTAGTATGATCCACAAGATTTGCAATGCATGGACGGACCAACCACCCGCCCAACCCTACGCTGATTTCTATACACGTACCCCCTTCAAAAGTTGTTTGGCGTGGGGGGTGGGGGGCAAGGTAAGGATATTTATGATAAAAAGTCTCTGGGATGCTGACCAAAATCATTGGGTAAAATATATTAAATTTTTAATAATCGAAAGATAAAGCTTTTTGTGTGCGCAGTACAAAAAACAGAAATAACTGCATGTATGTGTACATCCAGATGAATTTGCTTTAATGGGAGATACAGTCAAATATCAGTTTGACCTAAAAAGGCAAACTTAAGGTTTATTTACTTTTAAACACGTGGAAAATCTATACAGCATTTCCAAAACAATAAGGATGTTACATGAACCATACCACATGTGTATTATAGACGACATTGCATGTGTTTTGGCACGTACACATACACACGTGTACAAAGGTTGAAATCATAATAGGGGGCCAGTTTCGGAAGGGAATTTGACGGTCAACCGATAAAAATATTTGTTTAAAGAAACGGCTCATACTACAAACTGTACATTTATCGCTAAGTGTTTCTTTTATGACAAGATATCTTGTATCTATTTGAAGTTAAAATAAATGGAATTCATTCAAATGACAAACTCGAAAGATATTTCATTATCTTTCATGTCTTCTGCGTGACATTCTCCCACGTACAGTTTTGGTGATCATTCGTACATATAGCACAGGATGTGCTGAAGCTTGTTTGTCAGCAAAATGCAAAGGAATGTTGATTGACGGGACTCGGAATACGATGGCGATGTTTGTCCTTTTCATGAGTAAATAGAAATGTCTGCAGTTACTGCAAGTCTGATAATATAGTAAAACTCAGCTATTCCATGCATGTATGGGGAAAAAAGACATGAAATGATGACGATACTGGCTGTGATGATGGTGGTGGTAGTGGTGGTAGCGGTGGTGGTGTTAGTGACTGATAGTAGCAGTTGTGGTGGTAGTGGTGTTAATGGTAATAAAAGTTGTGGTGGTGGTGTGGTGTGATGTAGGGTGGGATGCATGTTCATGTGCTGCATTCAATATGTGATGACAATACATTGTGCTGATATGTGACCATGATGATGATGATGATGATGTCTTGATCATGTTGGTACATGTAGCTGTGATTATGTTGTTGGTGGTGTTAGTGGTGGTGGTGATGATCATGATCATGACAATGATCATGATCATGATGATGGTGATGGTAACGATGATGATGATGCTGGTGATGGTGGTGGTGATGGTAGTGGTGATGGTAGTGGTAACAGTAATGGTGATGGTGATGAAGATGGCGATGATGATGATGATGATGATGATGATGATGATGAAGGCAGTGATGGTGATGGTGATGAAGGTGATGAAGATGGTGATGATGGTGATGATGATGATGGTGATGGTAATGAAGGAGGTAGTGGTAGTAGTCATGATGAATGATATGATGATGAAAAGGAGGAGGAGGGGGGGGGAGGAAGAGTAACCAGAATATTGATCATACAGCAAATTTATATGAAAATGCATACTAATATCTCTCATGTTAATATCTTAATCAAACTGTCAAGTTTATTAAGCTGATGAGATAAATTTAAATGCCTTTGGCAACAACTCATGAAATGTGTTAATTTATTTCACATAAAAACTACCAACTATATTTTTGAAGAGTATGACAAACACATCTGTCTCCTCAAGTGTAATAACAAAATTATATGTAAGTCTCAAATGACTTTGATTGACACTTACAAGTATACTATAAATGTTGAAAAAAAATAAATCAATCATTCTGTGTAGTACATTACATAAATTTACACCCACAATTTCTAAATACCATATACCACAGAAAAATTCCATTCAAACGATCCCTAATTTTTCCCTTAGAATATCTAACTATTAACCCTCTTCTACTATATTCACATTATTCACAGCATCACAAATCAATATTAAAAGAAAATAAAACATTCCTCGGCCAGACAAGGCAATGTCATTATCGTCATTGTATCTGCAATATTCTTTGAATGAAAACAAGGGCAGCATCGCAAAATTGCCGACATATGCTCGGGAGTATTTTTAGCATCGTGAAATGCTTTTAAAACCCATAGAACACACACTATGCGCATTCTCAAATAATTCTCACTACAACCGTTTGGCCTGGTACACACGTATTCAGGATTTTTTCCGACATCACAATTGTCTACGTGGAAAGGGCAAGGGTACGGGTACATTAAGATTATCATACACTGATGCGCACACACACAATTATGCACCGAGCATGGGGCCTCCTAGCCAGCCTGCTATACAACCAAGCCGGCGTGTCCATGCATATTTTATTGGAAGTATTTGCACTGCCCTCGGAATGAAATGGCTATCTTTCTACCAACAGAGGGGGCTGTTTCAATTCATGGTAAGGACAACATGTAGTTGGTGGGCAACTTTGTGACATCATTGTGGTGTGACATGCTCCAAAAGAGCTGGAAGATTTAGCAGACAAGCTTCAAGACGGGGAATTCGCGAGAGGATATTTTCGCAATTTTATTGCATTTACGTTGACTTTGTACAGAAATGTCAGGGAGTGAAAATTTTCACATTCAGTAAGTCGCGAAATTCGCGAAAATAAAACCACCTCGAAATATTCAGCGTATACAGTAAATGACCCCCAGATTTGACAGACATGCCCTTCATCAATAGCCTAAGGGCACGGGTTATCTTTTCCTGGTCTGCAGGGATGTTTGCAAATGAGATCCACTGCCTTTAACCCAGATCTGCCAACCTACGGGAAAATCCGTGGTACTGTTGAATGCTGCTATCTCTGAATTATGAGAAATCCCATAGAATTTGTTATTCATGTGATATTGATTTGAATTAATGTAAGTACTGACAAATGATGATGACTGAATCGATGGAGTGTTTGTTAAAATTACAAATTATAATCTGTACTTTACATTGATATATAATTTGCCAATTCTAGTTCGTGCACTTTAGTAAAACAATGCTTGCATGTACGAAGGACTGGTTGAATGTCCGTTTTATGGCCCGACATGTGAGAGTTTACACAGTAAAATGTCATAAGCAGATATTGTTAATACTGACTTATACTACTGCCGACATTCATTTAGGAATATTTCAAAACCCAATCACGGAGATATATCCAAAAAATTCATGCACTTCTGTATTACTCCAGTATTGCATCTGAGGCCAATCTGTGGTAGCCTCAGTCTTGGTATCAGTCTGTATAATTGTACAAGTAAGCTCTAAACAATGCGTTTTGTGCACATTAATATTCCATAACTTTCAACATACATGTAATATGGAACATGTAAGTGTACACAATTTCTGTTTTCACGATCTTGTCAATTAGGGAATGGTCTCATGTTTCTTCAGTATTTTAAAACATCTTAATGTAGTATTCACATAAACACAGACACACACACACCACACACACACACATACACACACACACACACACACACACACACACACATACACAGACATATACACATACACACAAACACGCTCACCTTCGCGTGTTTTCACTGTTGATCGGGGACATAATTTTTAATTGATCACTGACTATGCAAATGAGGACGTTTGTATGTGATATTCTACCGCCAAAAGCGTTCAAACCGGGGATGCTCATGTGTATAAAATTTTGTGTATGCTTTTTAACATGCAATCCGGGATGATTTTTGTGCACAGTAAAAAAAAAAGAAATTTGCAATTGTTTGCACTAGCTCTAAAAATGTGCACCGTCCTCATTTCTGTGATGGTCTGAGGTCAAAATGTGGAGTGTCACACTTACGTCCCCATTTGGCGATATTTAAAAACACACACACACACCCACCCAAACATACAGACACTGTACACAAAAACACACACACACACACAAATACACACACACACACACACACACACACCAACATACACACACACACAACAAAACACACACATATATACATATACACATACACACAAACATACACAGTATACACACACACACACACACACACACACATGCACACCCAAACGTACACATTGATAGGCATTAAAACCTTACTCCACACATAAGAATATTCACAGACCTACATGCAATGCACACAATATACAACACCTGTTGACAAAGTACATACACACACACTTACACATACACGTATCCACATGTGCGCAAACAAATATACACACAACACACACACACACACACACACACACACACACACACCGCATGCACCTGCATGTAGACATATCCACAAGTACATTATCGTTGTACACACATAACATCCAACAGTGACAACAACACACATGTATATTAAACAGACACACATACACTTACATGAATTTAATATGCACACACAGTATATAAACACCAGCATACACCTGTGCATCACACACACACACATACACATACACATACACATACATGTACACATACACACATACACATACACACACACACACAAACACACACACACACACACACACACATTCTTGTAATGACTGACGAACGTGGACCCTTCCCTTTCTTGCTTCATGATCAGATTTTTCAAAGCATACCGAGGACACACACCTGTTTTATATATGGTAATCGCGGATAAAATGTGTACGTGTGTGATTAACTGCAATCAAACCGTGGACCTACCCCATACCCTATACACACCCTGCGCAACCGAGGACATACACACGAGAAATTTGTATGGTAACCGTGGATAAAATGTACAAGTGTGTGATTTATTACACCTAATCGTGGACCTACCTCTACCCCTATACACGTTCTCAAAACAACACCCAATGTACGTCCACTGTTAGGTAATTTCCAATTGATTAGCATGTGCTAGACAACCGTGGACGTCCACAGTTGACAAAAGTCCACGTTTGCCCTTAAAAATCCAGATGAAGGTCCACGATTGGGGGCATTTACAAACGCACACACAAACACACAAACACACACACACACACACACACACACACACACACACACACACACAGCACATGTACATGTGCATTTCAATGCATAGTGTGTTCCCATCTACTGAAGATGTGTATTCCCTTGTCAGAATGAAATATTTAGGTACAGCTGTACATAGCAATTACTGTATGCTACGACCACAAGTCATATGGTGTTAGATTATTAATTAAAATCTAATTTTACTGTGAGCCGTAAAGGGGCCATGGCTAGACGAATAGATAATTTATGGCACATTCATCATAATTCATGTAAGCTTTGGGGTAGTACAGTAGTAATTGAATTGGTCTAGACATTGCAATTAACGAAATTACAGACAAAAGCCAATCTGCATTTACGCCACACATTATATCTATACATTTTACACATTTTTTAATCCCCTCAGTTATGTTATCACCACATATCCAGTCCCTTCCCCCTTAAATGCATGGTTTAGTCCAATGACCTCGAGGGCATGATGTGTGCTGTTGAAATTCAGCAGGCTCATCACACTCTACTGTCCCTGCACGCATCATGCATCAAATCCCCCTACTGTCAACTCACTTGGAACAGTCCACCCATTGACATTTGACACTAACCCACGGCCATGTCTATTATTTAACAGGTGGGTCCTGCATAATCATATGTGGCGTAGCTGTCCTCCAGGGTTTTTAATAACATTCAGCACGGTGAATCAGCAGTGAATAAAAACCACGAGATGAGGCAAATGCTTATTGCGTGCGAATGGAGACGATATCGAGGGTTATGGCCTTTAGTGAGAAAATTAGCGGGCTTGTGTCAACATAAGGTCCCCCGCTTGCATCATAATGAAGAAAATGCTGGACATTGGGAATTTAATGTACAGTGGTTATATGTGCATGCATGGAGCACTTGGCAATACAAATTGACATATTTGGCTAAATTCACAGGCGTGGAACCTTTGACAGACAGAGAAATGCACACATGAAGACATCTTAACTCTTAACTGCCGAAGGATTTACACCTCTATGGACTTTCTGTGTATTATTTGGTGCAGATCTGTAACTTCAGCACGTTAAGAGTTAAAGGGCAGTGACATGATCAGGAGAAATTTAAAAAAAAAGGCCTCTACAACCAAACTGGTTGAAATATATACCAGTCTATACACCAGTTGGAGTGTATCTTCTGGCTGGAGGGATGTTTTGAATTGTTTTCTTAAGGAGAATCAAGAATGATTGCAGTATTGTATTTTTCTTGTGCCTTGCAAAATTGATTCCATAGAAAGCTACACAAAAGTAAAAAAAGTCACCTATTAGAGCGGCACACTCCCGGAATACCTTACTAGGCAAGTACCCCCCCCCCCCCCCCCCGCCGAACTCCCACAGGAGCATTCACTGCTAAATATATGGCCTAAATTTGATCACTGGATTCAGGGTGTATATCTTTAAATACCATTGTAATTTATGTTAATTTCACCACTTTTTACAGACAATGTCAATCACTATAAATGGGTTGTTTTTAATAAAAATAAACATAATTTGTGTATCTTTTTAACTTTTCTACAGTTGATGAGAAAAGAATGCTTTTATGCCTTAATAGTACATGTATGTGTGACTGTGTGGGTGCGTGCACACATGTATGTCTGCCTACATGTGCACACATGTACAGTATGTATATGTATGTATGTGTGCTTAAATGTATGTGTGTGTCTGTGTGTGGGTGTGTGTGTGTGCATGTGCATGTGCGTGTGCGTGTGCGTGTGTGTGTGTGCGCGCGCGTGTGGTGTGTGTGCGTGAGTGTGTGTGTGTGTGTGTGTGTGTGTACATGCGTGTGGTGTACTGTAAATGTGCAAACATGTACATTCATTCAAAAATTGGTATCTCCACTCTCAGTTACCCAGGTTTTCTCACTGATGTGCTTCCCTCAATTTTGTGCTCTTATCTAAAGAAATTTGCTATGAGCCTGGAAAATCCTCTTTAGGAATTCACATAAAAGTTTGCACCACCATATATGCAAATACAGTACAGCAGCAAAGTTTATTTATACAGTAGGTCTTCTTTATTATCCCAAGCATTTTTTTCCTCTTTCTTTCTTTCTTTCTTTATACTTCTAAGAGGGCATAATTAATTCATTATCTGTCACGCTTCAACCGCACAGTAGGAAATTGAAGCTGAAACAAGATGGATTTTTGCATAATGTATCTGAACCCGTTGGTGAATATCTTCCACCGACTTCCTGTTTTGAACACAACTCTTGTTTACCATTCACTGTGCCTTTAAATGTTGCCATATCACAAACAAAAAAATAGCCCTGAGAGAAATTAATCCCATAGAAAGCTACACAACAAATCTATGTGTCACAAGGCATACTGATGAAAGTACTTTTAAAATGAGCCAACTTTTGACTCCAAAATTTTCACAGTATATCCTTGCAAAGTTCACTTGATTCTAGAATAGTTTTATCCCAGGTTGAGGACTACACCCAATCATGTCATTTACCTTAACGGGCTGGCAATCTCTTTTATAGGGCGTTCATACGTGCTTTTTATACGCGTTTCGAACTGAGTTTCGTACGAAGTACGTATAAATTTCCCCGTGTGAATGCCATCGTACAAAGAAACCCAGTTCGAAACGCGTATAGCTATCCCGAGATTTATTCAGCGTTTCGAACGTACTTCGTACAACAATACGCGTATAACGGACGTATGAACGACCGGCTGTAGCAATACCTGTTTAACTGGGCGGGGCTTACGAATTTGACAGTTCCAGAATATTATAGTCCATTTTCCTTCTTCATCCTTTCTCCAATTCTGCCTACCTATATGTTATTTCTTTATTTTCTTCTCATTTCTATATACTCTTCTCTTTCTTTTTTTTCCTCATTAATTCCTTCTATCTTTCTTCTTTTCTTTCTTTCTATCTTTCTTTCTTCCTTTTTTCTTCTATCTTTTATTCATCCATTTTCCATTCTTTCTTTTCTTTCTATCTTTTTTCTTTTTCTTCGTTTATTTGTCTGTCTTTGATTCATTCTTTTTCATTTTCTTTCTATCTTTTGTTGTATCTTTCTATCTTTCGTTCTATCTTTCCATCTTCTTTCTGGTGCTCTAACTTTCTATCTTTCTTTCCATCTTTCTTTCCATCTTTCTTTTTATCTTTCTATCTTTCCATCAATCTTTCTATCTTTCTACTGTTATATCTTTCTTCCTATCTTTTTTTTCTATCTTTCTTTCCGTTTTCTTTCTATCGTTCGTTCTATCTTTCCATCTTCTTTCTGGTGCTCTAACTTTCTATCTTTCTGTCCATCTTTCTTCCATCTTTCTTTCCATCTTTCTATCTTTCTATCTTTCGTTGTATCTTTCTATCTTTCTATCAATCTTTCTATCTTTCTTTCTTTTTGTCTTTCTATCTTTCTTTCCATCTTTCTATCTATCTTTATCTATCTTTCTTTATCTATCTATCTTTTGTTCTATCTTCCCATTTTTCTACTGTTATATCTTTCTTCCTATCTTTTTTCTATCTTTCTTTCCATCTTTCTTTCTGTCGCTCTAACTTTCAATCTTTCTTTCCATCTTTCTTTCCGTCTTTCTATCTTTCTATCTATTGTTGTATCTTTCTATCTTTCTTTCCGTCTTTCTTTCTTTCTGTCTTTCTGTCTTTCTTTCTATCTTTCTTTCCATCTATATTTTCGCCTTTCTGTTTATCTTTCTATCTTCCTTTCTATTTTTTATCTTTCTGTCTATCTTTCTATCTTCCTTTTTATTTTTTTATTTTACTTTTTATGTTTCTTTCTGTCCTTGTATCTTTCTTTCTCATTCTTGTTTCTGTTCTTTCTTTCTTTGTAACCTCCTTCCTTCCTTCCTTTATTCCTTTTGCTCGATCTGTATACCTCCATGATATGACAGACCAGAATTACGTCAGAGAACGCACTGTGGGTGGTCCTTATACGTGTATAAGCAATTGCAGAAACTACGTACGAACGCTGTATCAAGTTATACGCGTTTCGTACGATACACGTACGAAACGCGTATAAACTGCACGTCTAAACGCCCTATTACACCCCTCTAGCAGCACAATATTATTCACAACCTAAGGCTATATATGAAGGATGTGTCTGTGAAATCTGTAGATCAGTAATTACCTAGAATTTGACAAATTCACCAAACAGTAACTGTCAGTTAAGACTCATTGTGAAGCTCACTAAACCGACTCAGTTCAAAAGTATTATTTACATATAAATCTGCAAATAATATTATAATCTACTTCAGATTTAGGGATAATATTTGTCATCTTCATGAATGAATGGTACATAAATGTAAATAAATTATGCATATCATACATGATAAACACCCATGTACTAGTGGCAAGGGTGTGAAAGACATGAACATGTAGACAGGAAATGTTTGCGTATCTGTTATGATTTAACCCGTTGCCTCCAAGATTCTAAAAATCCCATAGAGTTAACACAGGACACATCTGGTTCCCGTAGCCAACGGGTTAATTCAATTCAAGATCTAATGGTCACTACAATTCCAATCAAACTGTTTCTAGCTCCTACACTTTGCTAAGTGTTCTAAAATGGTATTTTCTTATACATTAGAGTATTCATACAATGTTAGTCTCTAGACAAGCAAAAATATGCCCTGCTTTTAATAAATAATGTCGTTAAAATCTCTTTAACAAGGCTAGGACTACAACTTGCATTCCACTCTTGTGACTATAGGATATCTGTGACACTAAAATCAATGACATCATCATTGACATTCAACATGTTACGTGACATGACAATGACAGAGAGGGGTGGGATGGGGAGATAAATGAATAGCTATCAAGTGAGTAATTGACTTCAAAACACCAGAGTGTTAACAGCTTGGACTTGATTACATGTAGATACCTGATATACTGCACATGAGTGTGTGTGTGTGTGTGTGTGTGTTGGTTTTTGTGTGTGTGTGTGTGTGTAGTGTGGTGTGTGTGTGTGTGTGTGTGTGTGTGTGTGTGTGTGGTGTGTGTGTGTGTGTGTGGTGGTGTGTGGGTGTGTGTGTTGTTGTTGTGTGGGTGTTGGTGTGTGTGTGTGTTGTGTGTTGGTGTGTGTGTGTGGTGTGTGGGTGGTGTGGGTGTGTGGTGGTGTGGGTTGTGTTGTGTGTGTGTGTGTGTGGTGTGTGTGTGTTGTGTTGTGTGTTGTGTGTGGTGTGTGTTGGGTGTGTGGTGTGTGTGGTTGGTGTGTGGGTGTGTGTGTCGTGTGTGTGGGTGTGTGTGGTGGTGTGGTGTGTTGTGTGTGTGTTGTGTGTGTTGTTGTGTGTGTGTGTTGTGTTGTGGTGTGTGTGTGTGTTGTGTGTGTGTGTGTGTGTGGGTGGTTGTGTGTGTGTTGTGTGTGGTGTGTGTGTGTGTGGTGTGTGTGTGTGTGTGGGTGTTGGTGTGTGTGTGTTTGTGGGTGGGTGTGGGTGTGGTGTTTGTGTGTGTGGTGTGTGGTGGTTGTGTGTGTGTGTGTGTGTGTGTGTGTGTGTTGTGTTTATGCATGTGTGTGTTTGTGATGTGGTGTAATGTCTCTGTGTCTCTGTGTTGTGTGTTTTGTTGTGTGGTGTGTGTGCGTGATTTATGTGTGTAGTCGTGTGTGTGAGTGTGTGTGTATGCATGTATGTGTGAATTGTGCAATCGTGTTTGTGTTACATGTACTGTGTTTTGCAATGTGTATGTTAATCTGCATGTGTGTGTTCACTGGGCCATGTATTCTTGGTATATTTCTGGTGTCTTGTCACGTGTCAATGGCATGTTGTTGACATATTGGAAAATACAAGTGTGTAAACATGTCCATGTAATATATATATTCATGCTGTAATATATTCCTGTTCCTTGAAGATTTTCATTCCTACCCTAACTTTATTTTGAAACAACATAAGCAAAATGAAGACCAAATTTTCATTTAAAACCAAAAAAAAAATAGTTTAATGAATTAACCATGAAAATATTAAACATTAATTAAAAGGGGGATGAAAACACCCCTTTGGCATTTTTGTATTTTTTGTTTTACATGAATCCCCCCCCCCCCCCCAACTGGGCGACTTCATGGGCGACAGAGTTGGACCGTGAACAATATTTGGATGTCGATTTTAGAATGAAAATGTTTTCGTATGACCCACCCACTGAGCGACTTGTCGGCGCTGGACTGACATTGAAAAGAAGAGAAAGAAGCTCTTCTTCCTAAAGTCTAAGAATTTCAAATTGGATTAGAGTATATGACAACATGGGTGGTTACATGTCAGACATTCAAACATTTTCGAAAAAAAAGTTGAAGGCAGTAGAGAAGCTTCTTCTCTCTCTTGTTGGTAAAAAGACAAAAAGACTCAGTCTTAGGCAGTTTAACAAATTCTGTCTTTTATTCAAAGATAAAAGCCATGTCTATAGTCTGGATCTTTGTTTCCATTTGACTGCGTGTTGTGTGCCATTTAAATATCAGTGGATTATGTCCATGTTTGCCATTTTTACTTAGCACCTTGGGAGATAAATACGCATGTGATCATTCGTGAATAAAATTTATCTCTTCAAATTACCCTTACACAGGTGAAAGAAATTAATTGCCTTTAATCGATATATATTCATTGATTTTTATTAAAGTTAATATATTACGAAATGTTAAACCTCAAAAAGTGTTACTTTCTTTTTTTGGCTGAGCGAAAGATTTTGACCTTTGAAGAAAACGTGAACTTTGTTTCAAAGGCGTCAAGGTAGTCACTGAAATACATACACCATCTGCTGCGTCCGAGACCAAAACAGACACGTTGATGTAACATGTAGAATGGGGAACCACATAAAACAGCTGATGTCAATAAAAAAAATAATGATAATACATGTAATAGAGATGGTTAACAAATTCAAGAAATTGATTCCGTTTCCGAGAATTGATG
Organism: Eucidaris tribuloides; assembly: GCA_001188425.1. Classification (NCBI taxonomy): domain Eukaryota; kingdom Metazoa; phylum Echinodermata; class Echinoidea; order Cidaroida; family Cidaridae; genus Eucidaris; species Eucidaris tribuloides. Next base: position 11,287 of record JZLH01S0056651.1, on the reverse strand, counting down.
ATTGAGGTTCTTTTTTTTATCCAGGTGACTGCTGAGATTATTTCAAGAATAACCCCGTATCACCGTCAAAAAAACAGGCAACGACTTTTTTCACGGTGAAGTTGTTTGAATGAAAATTGACAATCATTCACCATCACAAAAGGATACGTCAATAACTTAGCCCCCAAATCCTTGGCCGATCCAGCAACCTACTCTTATAATTCCATTTCATTAATTAGTCAGTATCCGGTAATAAAAAGCAACTATACGTCACTTCGGTTGTAACTGAAAGAGGCTCGGATTACCAGAGCAGAGGGATCCGAAGGGATTCGATTTCAAAAGACATGGAACAGAATATATTACAAATACTTGAAAAAAATAGACCCTGCATTAAAAAAAATAAGAAAACCGAAAGTCAAAGGTATATAGAAAATTAAAGAGATGCATGGAATGGGCAC
>JZLH01S0056644.1:14544-37389 GCA_001188425.1 Eucidaris tribuloides | reverse complement strand
AAATCCTTTAGTCAAACGTTCACCATTCTAAAACAAACAATGTCAATATCACTAGTAGCATGGAAACCTGCTGTGTGCTCTCTATGGGGCTTATTTTTATCCTACCCGGCAAAGAATAAGATACTCCTATGTTTATGCTTGATTCTCCTTAAGTAAACAAAATTACAGACAAATTCCTCCGCAAGTGGGAGATCCACATCTGCTAGTGAACAGCTGGTATATATTTCAACTCATTTGGTTCTTGAGGCATTTTCAAGTGTTCCCAATGATGTCACTAACTTTAAACTGATTTTTGGTAAAAAAATAATTATTGTGTTTATTATTCATGTTTAAATTAGTACAATAGTTTATATTCTATATTTTTTTTCCTCTGAATTTAATTTATTTTTTGTCTTCACAGGTCACTGTCTCTGCCATTGCAGTCGTGTGTCTGGTTCATGGTCTCATCTGTCTGACAGCTTGGCTATCGCAAATCGTCAGTTACAGAAGAAGGTGCCACCAAGCCGCCAAAAGAACAGATGGGGGATGGGGACTGGAGGTCAGAGGCCGAGGCTGCCAAGGAATTGTGGGAAGGGAAGCACAAACTTGAGGCGACTCTCCGCAGCGACTCCCAAAGGAAGTTCAGGGACAAATTTGACGTGATGGTAGGTGGATAAAATGGCATTACCTACCACCTGTTGGATATGGTTTTTATTGTGTTATGATAAAACACTATTCCTAGGGTAGGAATTGAATTTTCATTTTATTAAGGGCATTTTGTTAGAGCTTGGGCTTTTTATAAAAAATTCTTGGGGCATATTTTTACCACTGGGGCTACTTTTTCGTTGCAAATCAGAATTGTGAGGAATAGCCAATGAAAAGATTGGCGATTTTTAGCGTGCTTCATCCTATAAAAGCACCTTTATTCAAATTGTTTCATGCCGATGATATTTAAAAATATGTTAAAAAAAAAAAATAAATTTTTTTGTAGCAAATCTGGGAGGGCAATTCTGCAATGAAATGGTTGCCCCAAAATTGGGTTTTGGGATTTTTATGGAGGCGATTTCGGCTTTGTGAAGGCTAAAATTCTAGTCGCTTGGGTTATTTCCTATTAATGTTGGAGGACTGGAGCCGGCCTTGGCCTCGAGGCCGACTTGCAGTCCTCGGCCTCAGCCTCCGCCTCGTCATGCTGTGACTCGGGACTGGGCCTCGCCTCAGGAGCATGTGGCGCTCGGCATTCGGTCGAGGCCGCCAAGATTTTATAGAATCTGTTGAAATCCCAAGAATAAACCCTAGCTCATTTGTTCGGCATGCATTTTGAAGTATTTTCCAACTAATATTCCATAAAGAATTATGGAAAAAATACTAATATATGTTGAAGCTAAGAAAATTCACCAACTGCATTACTTCAATCTTACCCAAGCCTGTAGTTTCACACAGTTCTCAGGTAGTCGATGTTTCTGTATGTCGCTGTTTCTACTGCAACAAGACAGGCAGTGTGAAAGTTGATGCCCGTTCATTAGCTAAAATGTTCTGAGGTTGACCCCCAATAAGAGTTATAACACATTAAACATTGTTTACCTCAAATTACAGGCAGATTTTGCTACTACTTTTTATTGATTTTTTTTTCTTCAAATGATAAATATTAGTAATGGTTGATTGAATTGAATGGTTGATTGGATAATGGTGATTGTTGAATGATTGTGTGTAGGCCTAAGGTGATTGTAGATTTCAAGTACATGTAATTTTTAAAAGGCTAAAATTATGCCTAAAACATTACATTATTTCATAAGTTGCGTTGACTTGCCTCGCGCTCGGAGACTGGTGCACTTGGATCAGACAATAGTGACGTCGGCTCGGCTCGGAAGGTGGTGACTCGGACTCGTCTTGGCCTTCGGAAGGTCGGACTCGACTACAACACGATTTCTACGACTGAATATCCATAGACCCCATATGATCATTGAGGCTGAAGTCATTACGTTTTTTGTTTTGAAACGTTTTAAACTGTTCCTCAAAACGTTTAAACGTTTACACGAATTGTATAATTGTGAGGTCTTATAATTATAAAGAAACATTGAAAACCAAGTGCAGGCAAGTTAGTCGTAACGTTAGTTTAGATGTTTATTGTACAGTGTATGAGTCAGTGCTAGCAAATACTGTATTCAAAGGACCAGTAGAATATAAAGGTAAAGAGATGGTCTACGCAAACACAATAAGGATGCTATTAACAAAAGCCCCATAAAACTTGATGTCTCGCCGTAGTGTAATAGAACGAGTGTTTTAACATTTGGTAGGCTTCATTTGAGGGATGGTCCTGATTGATGGGTCCAATGGTCACAATGTAGCCAAGAAACTGTTAGTAGCATGTATGGCTGAGTACTTCAGTAAGCACTGCGTATTACCTTTTTTTTTCATAACATACACAAGAATTTTAAGCTTTAATGGATTACAATATAATTAAAGGTTTAAAACGGTTGCAAAATTGCAAACGTTTTGCTTTTTGCAGTTTGTTGTGAACGCGTGTGTAAACGTTTTGACTCAGGCCCTATGAGAATATCTTGTCATCATCTTCAACGGCGTGGAAATAGCAAAAACCAACAAATATATTGGGATGTTAGAGAAAGTATTACAGTAAAATATGAAAGAAGAAGGAAAGAAAGGAAACCAGATAATTTGGATTTAGGACTACATGTCTGAATCACCTCTTAAATGTTGCAGTTGAGTATCCCTGCAAAATACTACACATGATTTCTCCACTTCTTTTCTGAAAAAACAACTATAAAATGTATAAAATTTGGTTTGTTTTCTTTTTCAATCTTTCACTGGAGACATTCAAATAAATTTTGGTGTCAGAAGGGATGCTAAACCCAAAGTCTCTTAGATTCTGCCCCAGTTTGGTCCGACAGCGTTGAGAGGTCTCGGCAAGCTGAGCCCTGGCAAGCAAGATTGCAGATGACAATGCGCTGAACGCACAATGGTCTGCAGCTACAGTAGTCCCTCGGTAAGTCTAGATTACGCATTTTTACCATGTCACAGCCATTGGTGGGCTGTGAGGATGGCAAAATATTTTGAAATAAAATGAAATAAAACTTGTGTCTTATATTAACATGACACAGCTCGTATTCGGTTTGACTGTTAATCAAAATCAGTTTATCAAAATAAATTCACAACATTATAAATTTTCATTTGATGCAAATTTTGTACTTGTGGCATGTAATTCCTTATATGATTTAGTTTTGTTATGTTTTAGATCTTTTTTTTTCCATTAGAATTCTGTAGGTGGGCATCAACAATTTCTATGAGGCAAAATTGGGCCCTTGAAGAGTACATACAAGCTGAGTGGGCATCAAACTTGATAAAGGTTGAGAAGCCTGGTGTCGAGACATAACAGTGGTAAAGATTAGGTAAACCACATTGCCTACCTGCCAATCTAGTACTCTGCCTTCTTAGGATTTGCATGTAGAACTGTCTATGTTAAACGGATTTTGTTCAAAATTCTCGCTGCTAACAGTGATTTAAATCCATTAACCATGACTTTTTATTGCTTGCCATTTTTTAAACGAGAACATAAATTGGATATGCAAGATATGCAGCAGTGCCATCCATTGTACAGTATCTGTAAAGTAAGTATAGAAGAAATTTATTTTTACAAACCTCATTACGGTGTACATTTCCAACAGACACAAATAGGTAGAAATCCAGGCAATTATTGCATTGATTTTGTATTTTCCCATCTCAATTCCTCTCTTTTTCTCAGTGGACTTCTCCCGGTATTCGGCTATCAACTCCTCAACCTAACCCATATGTGAGCGTTAATCTTGACGGCCCTCTGTTTGAGCTTGATGCCCATGGCGGTACATGAAGTTTACTGGTCAATGCAGTTTTTGCTGTACCAAGAGGCACTGCATACCTTCCACAAGAGGTATAGTTGTTTGTTTTTCGTTTTTAAATGTGTTTGTTTACTTGTTTTTTGTTTGTTGTTGCGTATTGTTTGTTGCTCTTTTGTTATTGATTGTTTTCATTTGTTCATTTTGTTTGTTTGTATATATGTTTATTTTGTTTATTTTTTGTTGTTCATTATGTGTTGTTAGTGATTTGTTTGTTTAGTTTATTTGATCTTTTTTTATTCATGTGTTAATTAGTTAGTTGTTGTGATGAATTGTCTGTTTCTTTTTAGTTTTATAATATGAACAGCTTTTGTCTCACCCACCAAAGTAGGTGATGCAAAATGCTGCTTTACTTGGTGTCCTTTACATGTCCATCTGTTTTGATGCAAACAGATGGACAATGTAAGGACATACACCATGCAAGACGTTTTTCTTCTATCCTCTAAACTGCAACCGACGTTTTAGTAATTTGTGCAGCTTGGGAGACTCTCACTATCCTGGTGCAGTCAAAGTTACTTGAGTCAAATGTGAAAGGTTTATAGATCTGCAGAGTCTCGTATATACAAAGCTTTCTCAGATTTCATCCATGATTTGGGTCACCAAATGAGTTGTTCTTAGGAGGGTAAGCTGCATTTGTCTTTTGTCATGTTTTTGTAAGAAAAGTTGAGTGTTTGCTTTGAGTGAAATGTCACAGGGACTAATAGCGAGTGTTCACAATAACAGCATTCGCAGACAATATTATGAACAATGTTTTGTTGTCTCTTTCAGTTTTTGCCGGCTCCTGGAGCGGTTTCAAAGAATCATTCTGTGGGTTTGGTAATGACATTGAGGTCGTGGAAGCAAGCAAAAGCTTTGCCAGAAAAACTAAAACAAAGAGATGCCACTTCATCAGGTAAGACAACCAGTTACTGTATAGTGCCATATATTTTGCGTACATATATTTCCACCCAATTTTGCTTTAAAACAGGGAATTTGCATGAGTCAATTTTCACAATTCCATTGCATTACAGGGTATTATGAGCGAGTGAACATTTTTTGCGGTTGTTTAGTCTAACAATTTGGTGAAAATATAAACCACTGCCAAAATATTCAGCGTATACAGTAATCTGCGTATAACATTTTTCCAATCAAATTGGAAATCTTTTTGGGAAAACCTCATGGATTCGGCTCAGTCAAATGTATCCGTGGCCTTCTCTACTTCTCAATTTACCCCATCGCACCCAAAAGATTTGACCCCTCAATTACTTAGACTATCTATGTGAATGAAAAAAAAATATGTAGGGACACCAGTGGTCGGGTTTGTCCCTAGAAACCGAATTTTAAGGGCGTTCGATTTACCTAGTCCCACACATGGATTAGTGCGTATGTTGGCGCTCTTCGTGACTGTTATACTGCACGCGTGTGACGCGAGTGCGCCATTTTGTCGGATGCGGCCGTGTTAATTTCATTTCATTGCACGAATGTTATGTATTAACATCATTGATTACGCGCTGTGCATATCAGACAAAATGCGCACCGCCGTACGCATGCAGTATTCAGCGTCACAAAGACGGCCAAACTACCACTAATCTATGTGTGACTACGGTAAATTGAACCCCCTTAATTCGGTCTGGGGACTGAAACCCGACCAATGGGGTCCAGCGACATACCCCCCTTATCTTTGTTCATTCCACATAGTATAGTCTAAGTAATTTTGAGGGGTCAAATCTTGGCGTGCGATGGGGCTATAATTGAAGAAGATAGCTAGCTCCCAGACTATATGGAACATAATGTACACCTTAGTGAAATGACATGCACAGTTTTCTTGCCGTGTTCGCTCTAACTGGAGATGAATTTAGCATAATAAGGGAGTGAACATTTATGTGAGTATATGAAGGAAGAAGAACGAGACTTTTGACACAGACTTGCCTTTATGTGGACTACATTTTTGGAGCGAACTGTACCTATTGCTTCAAGACAGAGTTTATTTCCTTATCTTCATCAGGACCATGATTGCCTGGGCACTACATGTTTATGCACCCTTGTTTGTTCCAGCATGAACGGAAAAGAAACATGAATATTGGTGTTAATAATCGCTGTTTTATGAAAAGCTGATGACCTAATTATTGATGATATTAAATTATCATAATATATCATCATGTTGTTTTGATTCACTGTCTTGCCACTTTATACCCCCTCTTCTGCCCACTTTTTTCCACTTCCGGTTAATGTTCTTACACTTTCATTTTTCTCCTCCCCTTCTCCTTCTGCTTTCCTTTCTCCTTTCTTTTGCTGTTTCTTCTCTTCTTTCATTTTTCCCTTGCCTCTCCTTTTCTGTTTTTTCTCTTCCCTTTGGGACTCTTTTTCTCTCTCTTTCCCACTGTTTTGTTTTCTCTTAATCCTTTTGCTTTCTTCATGTACATTGTAGTGTCCTTATGTTCTTCTCTCTGTTTAGCTCTTCTTGTTTCTATCTCTACTGGACTGTCTCTGTTTAAGTGATTTATTTATAATTCGATTGTCATGCACAGTATATATAAGTTGATATGTGCCAAGTAGTTTTATGTATCATGGTTTGTGCAATTTATTATTTACTGCTATTTTCTGTAATTGTCTAAAAATTGTTTATTACCAACAGCCAGTAAATATGATTTTTATGCCATTGTGTTGTTAATTTGATGCATGACAGTTAAACTGATGAAAATCTGACTATCTGAATATCATTATCCCTCTGTTATCAGGACCCTTGACTCCAGCCTGGTCCCCTGCAAGCCTCAACATGTCTGAGTTAAAGAACATCCTTGAGACCAGGCACGCCCAGAGCCATAAGTCCAGTTGTATCATTTCGGTCCTTGAGGAAGAGGTTCTAGGAGAGCTGTCACATGCAGAGCAAGGTGGCTGGATCAGGTGAACATGGTTTATATACATCATACATACATATCATTACATATCATACATACATACATACATACAACATACATACATAACATCATACATACATACATACTGTACATACATGCCATAAATAAATAAATATAAATAAATTTATAAGTATATAAAGTACACAGTATAATAAATATGTAAATATTGTAAATGTATAGATATAAAAATAAAAATATATTAAATTTTTTAATATAACAGTATATAAATAAAGTATAAATTATTAAGTATAATATAATAATAATAAATAAGTATATCTATAAGAATAAACACAGGGAAAATGATATTAAGAAATTAATAGATAATAGTATAAGTAAATGGCTTAAGAAGTAAATACTGTATAAATAAGTATAAAAGTTAACAAAATATACAAGATAAATAACCATTTGATCCGAAACAGTAATTCACAATTTATTACCAATATGCGTCATATGTTAAATGATTTTATATTTGTAGCTGTTCCTTCTCCAAACAAGAAAGTTTGAACTACCCAGTAATTGGTGGAAATTCATTATATGTGCAGAAATAAAACAAAACAACAAACAAACACCATCAAAAACCCCACCCAAAGCCACAATAACTCCAAAACAACAAAACAAGCACAAAACATAAAAGGAGGAAGAGCAAAGGAGTGTTGAAATGTGTAAACAAAACTATGAGCCAAAACAGCATCCCTTGATTTATATCACGATAGACAGTTTACCTTTGTAGTTTTGCAGGTACCTCAGTTTTATACTGCTGGTCAATATAATGCCCCTGAATTATCTTCGCTCGTGAATTCCATCATTTTTTGTGATTTAGCAAATTTTTGATTTGAAATGATTTGTTTTGGCATAATTGATTACAAATTCAGCACATTTGAAACATTTATAAAACAAGTTTTAAACTGAGCACTGATTAAACTGATTTTTTGGTAAAAAAAATAATTATTGTGTTTATTATTCATGTTTAAATTAGTACAATAGTTTATATTCTATATTTTTTTCCTCTGAATTTAATTTATTTTTTGTCTTCACAGGTCACTGTCTCTGCCATTGCAGTCGTGTGTCTGGTTCATGGTCTCATCTGTCTGACAGCTTGGCTATCGCAAATCGTCAGTTACAGAAGAAGGGTGCCACCAAGCCGCCAAAAGAACAGATGGGGGATGGGGACTGGAGGTCAGAGGCCGAGGCTGCCAAGGAATTGTGGGAAGGGAGCACAAACTTGAGCGATCTCCGCAGCGACTCCCAAAGGAAGTTCAGGGACAAATTTGACGTGATGGTAGGTGTGATAAAATGGCATTACCTACACCTGTTGGATATGGTTTTATTGTGTTATGATAAACATATTCCAGGGTAGGAATTAATTTTCATTTTTTAAGGGCAATTTTTGTTAGAGCCTTGGGGCTTTTAAAAAAATTTTGGGGCATATTTTTCTACCACTGGGGCTACTTTTTCGTTGCACGTCAGAATTTGAGGAATGCAATGAAAGATTGCCGATGTTTTAGCCGGTGCTTCATCCATAAAAGCAACCATTTAATTCAAATTGTTTCAATGCCATGATATTTAAAAATATGTAAAAAAAAAAATTGAATTTTTTTGTAGCAAATCTGAGGGCAATTCTGAATGAAATGGTTGCCCCAAAGAATTGGGTTTTGGGGATTTTAGGAGGCGATTTGGGCTTTGTGAAGGGCTAAATCTAGTCCTGGGTTATTTCCTATTAATGTTGGAGGACTGGAGGCCGGCCTTGGCCTCGAGGCCGACTTTGCCAGTCCTCGGCCTCAGCCTCGGCCTCGTCATGCTGTGACTCGGACTGGGCCTCGGCCTCAGAGCATGTGGCCTCGGCGATTCGGGTCGAGGCCGCAAGATTTTATAGAATCTGTTGAATCCAAGAATAAACCCTAGCTCATTTGTTCGGCATGCATTTTGAAGTATTTCCAACTAATATTCCATAAAGAATTATGGAAATACTAATATAAGTTGAAGCTAAGAAAATTCACCACTGATTACTTCAATCTACCCAGCCTGTAAGTTTCACACAGTTCATCAGGTTAGTCGATGTTTCTGTATGTCGCTGTTCTACTGCAACAAGACAGGCAGTGTGAAAGTTGATGCCCGTTCATTAGCTAAAATGTTCTGATGACAATAATAGTTATAAACATTAAACATTGTTTACCTCAAATTCAGCAGATTTTGCTCTACTTTTTTTGATTTTTTTTTCTTCAAATTGATAAATATTAGTAATTGGTTGATTTGAATGAATGGTTGATTGTAAATGGTTGATTGTTGAATGATTGTGTGTAGGCCTAAGTGATTGTAGGATTTCAAAGTACATGTAATTTTTAAAAGGCTAAAATTATGCCTAAAACATTACATTATTTCATAAGTTGGTGACTTGGCCTCGGCCTCGGAGAGTGGTGACTTGGCCTCAGACAATAGTGACTCGGACTCGGCCTCGGAAGGTGGTGACTCGGACTCGGTCTTGGCCTCGGAAGGTCGTGACTCGACTACAACACTGTTTCCTACGCTGACATATTCCATAGACCCCATGATGAGATATTAGGCCTGAGTCATTACGTTTTTTGTTTGAAACGTTTTAAACTGTTCCTCAAAACGTTTAAAACGTTTAAACGTAATTGTATAATTTGTGAGGTCTTATATATTATAAAGAACATTGAAAACCAGGAGCAAGTTAGTAGTAACGTTAGTTAGATGTTTATTGTACAGTGTATGAGTCCAGTGCTAGTCAAATACCTGTATTCAAAGGACCATAGAATATAAGGTAAGAGTGGTCTAGCAAACACAATAAGGATGCTATTACACAAAAAGCCCATAATAACTTGATGTCTCGCCGTAGTGAATAGACAGAGGTGTTTTAATTGGTAGGCTTCATTTGAGGGTGGTCCTGATTGATGGGTCCAATGGGTCACAATGTATGCCAAGTAAACTGTAGTTAGCATGTATGGCTGAGTACTTCAGTAAGCAGCTGCGGTATTACCTTTTTTTTTCAATAACATAACACAGAATTTTAAGCATTTAATGGAATTACAATAATTAAAGGTTTAAACGGATTGCAAAATTGCAAAACGTTTTGCTTTTTGACGTTTGTGTGAACGTCGTGTAAAACGTTTTGACTCAGGCCTATGAGATATCTTGTCAATCATCTTCAACGGGTGGAAATAAGCAAAAACCAAACAAGTATATTGGGATGTTAGAGGAAAGTATTACAGTAAAAATATGAAAAGAGAAGGAAAGAAAGGAAACCAGATAATTTTGGAGTTTAGGACTACATGTCTTGAATCACCTCTTAAATGTTGCAGTTGAGTATCCTGAAAAATTACTACACATGATTTCTCCACTTCTTTTCTGAAAAAAACAAACTATAAATGTATAAATTTGGTTTGTTTCTTTTTCAGCATCTTTCACTGGAGACATTCAATAAATTTGGTGTCAGAACGGATGCTAAACGCAAGTCTCTGATTCTGCCCCAGTTTGGTCCCGACAGCCAGTTGAGAGGTCTCAGGCAAGCTGAGCCCTGCAAGCAAGATGCAGATGACAATGCGGTGAACGGCACAAATGGTCTGCAGGCTACAGTAGTCCCTCGGTAAGTCTAGATTAGCACTTTTTAACCAGTGGTCCACAGCCCATTGGTGGGCTGTGAGGATGGCCAAAAATATTTTTGAAATAAAATGAAATAAAACTTGTGTCTTATATTACATGACACAGCTCGTATTCGGTTTGACTGTTAATTCAAATCAAGTTTATCAAAATAAAATTCACAACATTATAAATTTTCATTGATGCAATTTTTACTTGTGCATGTAATTCCTTATTGATTTAGTTTTGTTATGTTAGATCTTTTTTTTTCCATTAAGATTCTGTAAGGTGGGCATCAAACAATTTCTATGAGCAAAATTGGGCCTTGAAGAGTACATACAAGCTGAAGTGGGCATCAACTTGATAAAAGGTTGAGAAGCGCTGGTGTAGAGAATAACAGTGGTAAGATTAGGTAAACACATTCCTACCTGCCAATCTAGTACCTCTGTTCTGTAGGATTTGCATGTACACTGTCTATGTGTAAAACGGATTTGTTTCAAAATTCTCCTGCTAACAGTTAATTTAAATCCATTAACCATGACTTTTATTGCTTGCATTTTTAAAGAGAACATAAATGGATATGCAAGATATGCAGCAGTGCCATCCATTGTACAGTATTGTAAAGTAAAGTATAAGGAAAATTTATTTTTACAACCTCATTACAGGTGTACATTTTCCAACAGGACAAATAGGGTAGAAATCAGGAATTTATTGCATTGATTTTGATTTTCCCATCTCAATTTCCTCTCTTTTTCTCAGTGACTTCTCCCCCGGGTTATTCGGCTATCAACTCCTCAACCCTAACCATAGTGAGGTTATCTTGACGGCCTGTGAGCTTGATGCCATGGCGGTACATGAAGTTACTGGTCAATCAGTTTTGGCTGTACCAAGAGGCACTGCATACCTTCCACAAGAGGTATAGTTTGTTTGTTTTCGTTTTTTACATTTGTTTGTTTACTTGTTTGTTTGTTTGTATGTTGGTATGTTTGATTGCTCTTTTTGTTTATTGATTGTTTTCATTTGTTCATTTTGTTTGTTTGTATATATGTTTATTTGTTTATTTTTTGTTTGTTCATTATGTTTGTTAGTGTATTTGTTTGTTTAGTTTATGTTTGATCTTTTTGTTTATTCATTGTGTTAATTAGTTAGTTTGATTGTATGATTGTCTGTTTCTTTTTAGTTTATAATATGAACAGCTTTTGTCTCACCCACCAAAGGTGAATGCAAAATGCTGGGCTTTAATTGGTGTCCTTACATTGTCCATCTGTTTGTGATGAAAAACAGATGGACAATGTAAGGACATACAACCATGCAACTGTTCCTCTAACTGCAACCACGTTTTAGTAATTTGTAGCACTTGGGAGACTCTCATATCCTGGTGCAGTCAAAGGTTACTTGAGTCAAATGTGAAAGGTTATAGATCTGCAAGATCTCGTATAACAAACTTTCTCAGATTTCATCCATATTTGGGTCACAAATGAGTTGTCTTAGGAGGTAACTGCATTTTCTTTTGTCATGGTTTTTGTAGAAAAGTTTGAGTGTTTGCTTTGAGTGAAATGTCACAGGGACTGATAGAGAGTGTTCACAATAAGACAAGCCATTAGGCAACAATATTATGAACAATGTTTTGTTGTCTCTTTCAGGTTTTGCCGCTCCTGGAGCGGTTTCAGAAGATCATTCTGTGGTTTGGTAATGACATGAGGTCGTGGGAAGCAGCAAAGAGCTTTGCCAGAAAACTAAACACAAAGAGATGCCACTTCATCAGGTAAGACAACCAGTTACTGTATATGCCATATATTTTGCGTACATATATTTCCACAATTTTGCTTTAAAACAGGGAATTTGCAAGAGTCAATTTTCACAATTCCATTGCATTACAGGTATATGAGGAAGTGAACATTTTTGCGGTTGTTTAGTCTAACAATTTGTGAAAATATAACCACTGCAAAATATTCAGCGTATACAGTAATCTGCGTATACATTTTTTCCATCAAAATTGGAAATCTTTTTGGAAACCTCATGGACTTCCGGCTCAGTCAAATGTATCCGTGGACCTTCTCTACTTCTCAATTTACCCCATCGCACCCAAAAGATTTGACCCCTCAAAATTACTTAGACTATCTATGTGAATGAAAAAAAAATATGTAGGGACACCAGTGGTCGGGTTTGGTCCCTAGACCGAATTTAAGGGGGTTCATTTACCTAGTCCCACACATAGATTAGTGGGTATGTTTGGCGTCTTCGTGACCTGTATACTGCACGCGTGTGACGCGGTGCGCATTTTGTCTGTATGCGCGCGTGTAATTTCATTTCATTGCACAATGTTATGTATTAACATCATTGATTACGCGCGTGCATACAGACAAAATGCGCACCGCCGTACGCATGCAGTATTCAGGTCACAAAGAGGCCAAACATACCCACTAATCTATGTGTGGGAACTAGGTAAATTGAACCCCCTTAATTCGGTCCTGGGGATGAACCCGACACTGGGGTCCAGCTGACACCCCTTATCTTTTTCATTCACATCGATAGTCTAAGTAATTTTGAGGGGTCAAATCTTGGGTGCGATGGGGCTATAATTGAAGAAGTAGCTAGCTCCCAGACTATATGGACATATGTACACCTTAGTGAAATGAATGCACATTTTCTTGGTGTTCGCTCTAACTGGAGATGAAAATTTAGCATAATAAGGGAGTGAACATTTATGTGAGTATATGAAGGAAGAAGAAACGAGACTTTTGACACAGACTTGGCCTTTATGTGACTACATTTTGGAAGGGAACTGTACTATTTCTTCAAGACAGAGTTGTATTTTTCCTTATTTCATCAGACCATATTGCCTGGGCACTACATGTTATGCACCTTGTTTGTTCCATGCATGAAAGGAAAAGAAACATTGAATATTGGTGTTAATAATGCTGTTTTATGAAAACTGATGACCTAATTATTGATTATATTAATTATCAGTAATATATATCATGTTGTTTTGATTCATGTCTTGCCACTTTATCCCCCTCTTCTGCACTTTTTTCCACTTCCGGTTAATGTTCTTACACTTTCATTTTTCTCCTCCCTTCTCCTTCTGTTTCCTTTCTCCTTTCTTTTGCTGTTTCTTCTTCCTTCTTTCATTTTTCCCTTTTGCCCTCTCCTTTTCTGTTTCTTCTTTCTTTCCTTTGGACTCTTTTCTCCTCTCTTTCCACTGTTTTGTTTCTCTTATATCCTTTTTTGCTTCTTCATGTACATGTAGTGTCCTTTGTTCTTCTCTCTGTTTTAGCTCTTCTTGTTTCTATCTCTACTGGACTGTCTCTGTTTAAGTGATTATTTATAATTCATTGTCATGCACAGTATATATAAGTTGATATGTGCAAGTAGTTTTATGTATCATGGTTTGTGCAATTTATTATTTACTGCTATTTTTCTGTAATTGTCTAAAAAATTGTTTATACCAACAGCCAGAATATGATTTTTATGCCAGTGTGTTTTAATTTGTGCATGACAGTAAACTATGAAATCTGACTATCTGAATATCTTTCCCTCCTGTTATCAGACCCCTTGACTCCCAGCCTGGTCCCCTGGAAGCTCTCAACAGTGGTCTGAGTTTAAAGAACATCTTGAGACAGGCCACGCCCATGAGCCATAAGTCCATTGTATCATTTCGGTCCTTGAGGGAAGAGGTTCTAGGAGAGCTGTCACATGCAGAGCAGGTGGCTGGAGTCAAGGTGAACATTGGTTTATATACATACATACATACATACATACATACATACATACATACATACATACATACATACATACATACATACATACATACATACATACTTACATACATGCATAAATAAATAAATATAAATAAATTTATAAGTATATAAGTACACAAGTATATAAATATGTAAATATGTAAATGTATAGATATAAAAATAAAATATATAAATATATAAGTATATAAATAAGTATAAATATGTAAGTATAAATATATTAATAAATAAATAAGTATATGTATAAGAATAAACACAGGAAAATGTAAATTATTAAGAAATGTAAATAGATAAGTAGATATAAGTAAATGGATAAGTAAGTAAATACTGTTATAAATAAGTATAAAAGTTAACAAATATACAAGATAAATAACCATTGACCGAAACAGTATTCACAATTGTAATTACAATATGGTCATATGTCAAATGTATTTTTATATTTGTAGCTTGTTCCTTCTCCAAACAAGAAAGTTTGAACTACCAGTAAATTTGGTGGAAATTCAGTGTTATGTGCAGAAATAAAACAAAACAACAAACAAACCACCATCAAAAACCCCACCCCAAAGCACACAATAAACTCCAAAACAACAAAACAAGCACAAAACATAAAAGTGGAGGAAGAGCAAAGGGAGTGTTGCAAATGTGTAACAAAACTATGAGCAAAACAGCATCCTTGATTTATATTCACCGATAGACAGGTTACCTTGTAGTTTTGCAGTGTACCTCATTTTATACTGCATTTCAATATAATGCTGAATTCATTTCTTTACTGGTGTGTAGTGGAAGAGGTATCCCATGCTCAACAAGCACATGAAGGGTCATCGTCGGGGAGAACTAACTGTCTTTACTGGGCCAACGGGGTCAGGGAAGACCACCTTCATGGCAGAGTACTCATTGGATTTGTGCATGCAGGGTGTAAGTACTGTATCTAGATAATTATTTACATTACAATAATTTTGACCTTACTTGGCCTTCATCTTGTTCATGAACTTCAGAATTTTCTTCATTAACATTATCATCAACTTAACTGTAGTTAAGTATCAACATCATCATCACCGTCCTTATCATCATTATAATGATGATGATGATTATGATCAATGATGATCATCATAATCATTAAATTCTCACCTCGGAATTGGTTAAACCTATACCCTCTATCATGATCAACTGCTATAGGACCCATTATAATCTGGTCTCCAGAATCAGATTTAATTGATTGAAAGTCACAATTTAAAGGGAAATAAAGATGTTATTGGACACAGAATAGAGTTTAAACTACACAAAGCTTCATAAGCCGAATAATATTTGTGCATAGAAACTGCCCAATTTATTGTACTAGATCTTTTTTTCCTTATTCTGATCCAGATTAACTCTTAACATGCCAGAAAAATTACACCTCTATACACATTGTGTGTATTAGATCCAGAACTGTTGATTGAAATAGTATAATATAATAAAATCTGCAAAGATGAACATGTTATTTTGTACTACAAGATTGCCTGATCTCTTTCAATAAATTTATTTTTTGGTTCTTTTTATCCAGGTTAACACTCTTTGGGGCAGCTTTGAGATCCAGAATGTCCGCCTGGCCAAAATTATGTTGACGCAGTATGCACAGTGAGTAGTAGAGCTATTTACATTATGATTTAAATTCATTAAATCTAAGAAATAATTCATTTGATTTAACTCTTCACGTGCTCAAGTCGCAGATCTGCACCAGTTTATACACATACATTCCATAGTGGATATGGTTTCTCAACCACTATGAATCAAAGAAGGATAACTTCCTTGGATTATTTACACAAATCTGTTTATAATTTATGTTGAAGTCAGTGTTAGGGTTAGGGTTAGTTCTTAACTCGCACTCTATCTAAGGGACTCTTACACCTTTTGGAATAGAATGTTACATATCAACAGATATGATGATTGTTCAAAGTTTGAAATTTTTAAAAGAGCACATCAATCTGGAAAAGCAAGAAAGAATCAATGTAAGGTTTTAATGATGTGAAATTTATTTTTGCATGCATCTTTATTTTCATAACACAGACTTCTGTACTGGATATATTATGGATTGTGACTTATTTCTATCTTTTTATATGATTTTATTTTTCAGATGTAACTTGGAGAAGAATCTGGATAAGTTTGATCGCTGGGCTGACAAATTTGAGCTTCTTCCCTTGTACTACATGACATTCCACGGCCAACAGAACTTGAAGACGGTAGTTGATGTAAGAATGCAAATCAATGTTGTGATGAATTTCCTGACAGCAGGAATTTAAACACATACAAAACAAATAATTAAGTGGAGTTCTGTGTTATTATGTTTAAGCACAAGTTTTAGTTTTGTGGCGATTTCTTTTTATTTGAAAGCTTTATGCCCATAGGTCATATCACACTTATAACATGTATTCTGAATGTCATTTAGTTTTTTTGTAAATTAATGAAAATCATCGGGGGGGGGGGGGCGGGGACCCCGAGGATTTTGTGACTATATTTTACATTATAAGCATGCCAAAGCATTTAATAGGGTGTTAACAGTTATCTGAAAGTTATATTCCTCAGCAGAAAGAATTGCTGGCTGAGGTATAATTCAGATAACTTTACACTTATAACGCTTTGGATGCTATAGATGTGAATATATAGTCAAAAATCTCGGGGGTAACTAAAGACATTCAGAATATGTTATTAGTGTGATATGACCTTTGGGCATAAAGTTTTCAAATAAAAAAAAAGTCGCCAAAACTAAACTTGCGCTTTAACTAAAATAGCTGTTATTTGTTATTACTGCACATGTTCAATTTGTTAAAAAAGAACTGTTGGATCGAGAAATTGTCCATCCGGGAGATCAAATAACATACTACCATACTATCTGGAAGGCACTCCATTGGTGCTCTGCACCAAAGATGCTGAGGCATCATATTTACAGGTGCAAATGACCACGTCTGTCCATCCTTTTCTCCTTGCTGAAATAATTTTAAAACTGATTATCAAATTTGAATGAAATTTTCAAAATTTGAGTACAGGGTGTTTGGTTGCAAAGAACTCAAAATTGGCATGTGAGAGCAGAGGCATACCCATCACCTGCAAAGCAGACAAATAACTGTAGGTGATAATGTTATATCAAATTGACTGTGAAACGGAAGTAATGCACTTTGTATTACATTGCAAATTTTGTGTCTACATTTATGATATTGGTGGTGGGTGGAATCCTCTTGCAGTTATACTGGTTCGGAAACATTTTTAGGCTTCATCCGGCCCGAAGGGCCCGATGAGCTATGCCATGGCGTGGCGTCCGTCGTCCGTTCCGTCCTTCGTCGCTGTGCTTCGTCCGTCCTTTCCGTGCCGTCCGTTCCACAGTTTTGAAAAATGCTTCTTCTTCGTCATTTCTCACCGATTTGGATCTGATTGTTTCATATGATAGGCTAGGTGGGGGATTTAAAACTTCTAACGAATCATGAATTTATTATATATATTAAGTTTAATGCAATTTATGCGATAATCGACAAAAAATGCTTCTGCCTTCATTCTCAACCCGATTTGATTTTGATTGCTTTATTTGGTAGGGCTGACTTATGCACATTAAACTTGTACACAGAATTTTGAAATTAATACTCTATTAATTAGATTATGGTAATTTATGGCAAATTTTTCCAAAAATAACAAAAATTGCTTTTCTCCGCACATTTCTTGATCGATTTTCATTCTGTTTGTTGATCTGATAGGGCTGGTGGGGGCTTCAAGACTTCTACACAAAATTTTGAAAATTAATGCAATTATGCGAATTAAAATTAATCAATATGCAAATTTTATGCAAATTGTTTTTCGAAATTTTGCACAAAAATGCTTGCTCTGCCTTTCATTTCTGCACCGATTTTGATTGTGGATTGCTTTTATTTGGTAGGGCTGAGTTATGCACATTTAACTTGTACGACAGATTTAAAATTATATCCCATTAATTAATTATGGTAATTTATGCAAATTAATCCCAAAATAACAAAAATTGCCTTCTTCGCCCCACATTTCTTGACCGTTTTTCATTCTGTTTTGTTTGATCTGATAGGGCTAGTGGGGGCTTCATACTTCTAGCACAAAATTTTGAAATTGATCAATTATGGCAAATTTAAAATTAATCATGTTATGCAAATTATGCAAATTTTATTTCAAAATCACAAATAAAATCACAAAAAAATGCTTCTCATATCAATTTCTCAACGCAATTTTGATTTAGTTTGGCTTTATCTGGTAGAAGCTATAGGCTTGGTACACTAAACTCTACGAAGATTTTTTAACTGTTTGCTCCATTAATTAATTTATGGTAATCTATGGGCAGATTTATTCCAAAAATAACAAATTTATTTCAGTCTTATTCATATCAAAGTAGCCTTTTATATTTGTTCCACTTCAAATGTGGTTTTTTCCAACAACAAAAATCAGTATGGAGCCCGGACAAGGATTGGGGGTGCAATCATATATAATTCATGTATTATTCTTATTATTTTTTTTTTCATGTCCCTTCCGGGGCATGAACTAATATTTTTTCTCCAACTCTAACTTTTTTATATTCATGTTCCTTCTGGATATCAAAATATTAATTTTTGACCAGTATAAATTGTACCCCAGTGAAATTTACGGATAATATGATGTTTGCAGATCGGATGACACTACGTCATTGACGTTTTCTAGTTAGTCTCATGCCGGGGGCCTGAAGGGGCCCGTGAGCTTATGCCATGGCGTGCGTCCTCGTCCGTCCTTAACGTGCCGTCTTCCGCCTTCCGTCCGTCCTTTTCGTCCGTTCTTCCTCCGTGCCGTCCGTCCGTCCAGTTTGAAAATGCTTCTCTTCCGTCATTTCTCAACCGATTTTGATGTCTGATTGTTTCCATATGATAGGGCTAGGTTGGGGATTTAAAACTCTACACAAGATCGTGAAATTCATTATATATATTAATTTATTGGCAAGATTGTATGCGAAATCACAAAAAAATGCTTTCTTCTCCTTCATTTCTCAACCGGATTTTGATTTGATTGCTTTATTTTTTGGTAGGGCTGAGTTGTGCACATTAAACTTGTACACAGAATTTTGAAATTATACTCCATTAATTAATTATGGCAATTTATGCAAATTTTTGCCAAAATAACAAAAATTGACTTCTTCTCCCACATTTCTTGACCGAATTTTCCATTCTGTTTTTTGATCTGAATAGGCCTAGGTCGGGGGGCTTCAAGACTTCTACACAAAATTTTCGAAATTAATATTAATGCAAATTCAAATTAATCTAATTATGCAAATTTATTCAAATTTTTTCAAAATCACAAAAATGCTCTTCTCCTTCATTTCTCACCGATTTTGATTGTGATTGCTTTATTTGGTAGGCTGAGTTTATGCACATTAAACTTTACACAGAATTTTGAATTATCATTCCATTAATTTTAAATTATGGTAATTTATGCAAAATTAATCAAAATAACAAAAATTGGCTTCCTTCGTCCACGTTTCTTGACGATTTTCCATTCTGTCCTGTTTGATCTGATAAGGGCTTAAGGTGGGGGCTTCAGACTTCTAACACAACAAAATTTTGAAATTAATCAATTATGCAAAATTTAAAATGAATCCATTATGGCAATTTATGCAAATTTATTCAAAATCACAAATAAAATCACAAAAAATGCTTCTTCTCATTCATTTCTGCACCAATTTTGATGTTAGTTTGTTTTATTCTGTAGAGCTAAGCTTTGGTACATAAACTTCTAACCAGAATTCTTTAACTGTTGCTGCCATTAATTATTATAGTATTTTATGCAGATTTCATTCCCAAAATAACAATTTATTTCAGTTTCTTATCATATGCAAGTACTTTTAATTTGTTCCACTTCAATGTGTTTTTTTCCAACAACAAAATCAGTATGGAGCCCCGGAAGGAGGAATTGGGGTGCAATCATATATACATTCATGTAGTTATTATTTTATTATTTTTTTTTCATGTCGCGCTTCCGGGAATGAAACTAATATTTTTTCTCACTTCTAACTTTTTATAATTCATTATTCGCTTCCGGGGACATCAAATATTAATTTTTGACGAGCAGTATAAAATTGTACCACATGAATTTCGGATATATGATGTGCGAGATGCCGATGAGCGCTAACGTCAATGACGTTTTCTAGTTAAAAGTTTCTTTCAACTTCACTTCTATCAAAGATCGTGTAAAACTGCTTCAGCAAAAATATGTTGTTGTGGCAGAGTCTGTGAATGTCTGTGAATCCATTGGCGTGAGACTCCCATAGACCAATGATATAAGTAAGAGGTCCAAATGCGTGAGATCAATAGAAATGTTTGGAAAATCAAACAAAATTTTGGCGTGAGAAAGTTGGCAGCCTGGTTGTAGGTCAGAAAGAAATCTTATTATTCTTCTGTCTATTCCTCCATCCAGGCCATGTCCCATTCCGTCTACGTTCACGACATCGAGCACGTCGTCCTTGACAACCTTCAGTTCATGGTGGGGTTCTCTGATCGTCAGACGATGGTGGATCGGTTTGCCATGTACGACAACATCATCGCCGCCTTCAGGAAGTTTGCCACGTACAACAACTGTCATGTGACTGTCGTTATACATCCTAGAAAGGTCAGTGGAGGTCACATGATGCAACCCTGTACACAATAAAAACAAGGGCACTGGCCTCTGGCTACTAAAATGTAAAAAATGGTCGCCAGCTGATTTCGCAAAAAAAAAACTAAATTGAGCGTCAGCTGACTAGGGGACCATAACATAAAACAGTAGCAGGCTTTGTGTGTTAGTGCATAAGCACACAATATTGTGAGTGTACGCACTTGAGCTTCCAAGAAGAGATGGGATTTATTCAAAACAGCAAATACACGAGAAATAAATTGGAGACAAGACAACTTTGGTAATATTTTATGGGCAGATATAGTCATTACTCATTTATTATTCAATTTAATCATTATAAACTGACAAAATACATTTGATTATTATTTAGTGGCGATCAGAAGTAAGAAATCACTCTCGCCAATGCGACCAAAGTAGTTGTAATGTACGGGGTTGACATGATGTCAAGTTTAAGGGGATCCAAACTGTCATGATAGATTATGCCATAATATTTGTGTAGATATTTCCAGACTTTTTCCTAGTGGTTGAATTTGCAGTCAGTTTACTCCGGAAATAGTGATAACCAATTTTGTCAAAGCAGATATGATGACAATGCATAATAACTCATAAATATATATCCTGTAACATTAATTAATGTTACAGGATATATATTTATGAGTTATTAGTTTCATGGTAATGCCCTACTGGTTGTTTAAAGTAAACTGAGTAACCTCTCTCTTTACCATGCAAATACCCTCTTCACCAGTTACTGCATTCAAATATCAGTTGCAGGATGTTAATGTTGTCAGGTGCACATTGCTTCTGTTTTCAGAAAGGAGAGTAGACCACAAGGCAAACTTTCTCCTTTTACCTAAATCATTTCTTGATGTTTGAAAAGGAGATGTTATAGGGGTGGAAACTTGTTAGATATTATACTAATTTTTGCATGAATCTACGGAATGATAATTGGATACATGACATTCCGTAGTGCTTTGACATTCCATGCTCCAAGCTGCGCTTTTACGACCCGAACAACTTCAGGCACGAAATGATATTTCAATTTTATAGATTTTCAGTTCAGTAATAAGTTTTCAGCTATAATTTGTGAAAAGATATTGTCAGAAATAGGAAGCAAAACAAATCCCCAAAGTTATGCTTCCGCTCTTATAGTTTATGAGCTATTCCTATTACCGATATAAAGAATAATGAACACTTGCAAAAATGTTATATCTAACATCTTTAAGCACAATTGCACATGTTTTAGATTCCCATTTTAAAAAAAAAATTGATATGGGATCTTTAGGATTTGAATGCGTGTTTTTGAGTGTTCATGTCTTATTTTGCCTGTTTGAAGATAGAGTTTGGGATTTGCACGCCAGTAAATAGCGAAATGAATGAAATCAGCTCAAATCGTTCACAATGTGAAGATTAGTATAAGTAAATACCTGTCATAGAACCTTTGGGTATAATACATAGTTTTGTTGAAAATCTGGACAGTTAAATTTCAAAATTTGCAAAGTGACAAGCACATTCCGTTAGTTCCAAAACTGCCTGATCCATTAAAACATTAAAACCATAGCAGTGCAGGCCTCTACAAAAATTTTTTTTTTCACTTGCCCTGTCGGGCAAGTGAAATTTTTTTGGGCTTGCCCTCAAGGAAAAAGCACTTGCCCGAACCTTCTTTTTATTTTCTTTGTTTTTAATTTTTTGTAGGTAAAAAATATCTAATAAAGAGTCAATGAAACGACGACTGAAGACAATGTTAAAGAACACAACGAACATTTATTTACAAGTGTTTTGATAACAGTTAACAAAAAAGAACATGGATGATTTCTACACTTTAAAAGTAAAACTGCTCAGCCACCGGCCTATGATGCTTAGCCCGGCCTGCATCAAAGGAAAAAGAGTAAGCAAAGAACTGATTAGAGTGACAGTATAATGTCATCAATTATTCAATTTCACGAATGACTATGAAAAAAACTAATCACTATGACTGGTAAAGTCTCAAATTACTGTTTCAAATAAATGCTTAACCTCCAAAAAGGCAGTGATAAAATCTATAAAGGAAGAATGGGCTGAAACTGACCATGTACGACAATGACAATGCTTGCCACAAGGTCAAAAAAAAAA
>JZLH01S0056642.1:3216-18055 GCA_001188425.1 Eucidaris tribuloides | reverse complement strand
ATTGCCTGTATGTGTTGGTTTACACTAGTCAGCAAACCCAGCAATTTGGAAAAGATTTTGAGCAAATAGTATACCCTCTATGCTCTGCAATATAGTCCTGCTGTATATATATTTTCAATACAGATAGTACTTTCAAGAGAAATGTGATTTACTCAAGTTAAAGCACAGGTACATGTATAGTGTACAATTTCTTGTCAATCACAAAACACAAAATATTCCATTGTCACCCCAGACATCAGAACACAACATCAAACATGTAGTGACAAATGTATGTTGTCTACATTGTACAGTAGGAGAACATCTACATGTCCATGTAGCGGTACATTACTTACATGTATAGGAAATGTCATGGGCACTGATACTGTAGATACATGTAGGTGTATCCAAAAAAAAACATAAATTGCAAAAAATTTCATTTGTTACCATTTCATCATCATCAGCCGTGATCAGCCCACTGCAGGGGGAAGGCCTCCCCAAGTTGGTGCCAAAGGTGCCTGTCTTGTCTTAATGCAATCCACTTTGTGCCAGTGAAATTTGTGAGCTCGTCACTTCATCTCAGTATTTGCCTACCACGATTTTGGTATCCTAGCCATGGTCTCCATTCTGTGATACGTTTGGTCCATCTGTTGTCATCTGATCTTGCAGGATGTCCGGCCCATCTCCATTTCTTTGTTGTAATTGCTTTCATTACCCTAGTCTGGTTTTTAATCCATTGTAAGGTTTTCCTGTCATGTTTCGTTATTCCTATCATCATACGCTCCATACGTGTTGAGCAGTTTTTAGTTTCTGTTACATTCTGTTTTCATTTAAAAGGATAAAATTGTCTCTAAACCTTTAGAGGGGAAGGGACGTTAACACTGTACAAACTCTATGGGATTAGCGCCCTTTTTGTTATCAAGGTATAGAGACTTGACACCTTTTTCATTCTCCACCAGCAAACTGTACCAGCAACACACAATTTTGTGTGCTTACTTTCTACCATCACAAATCGCGTCTTGTCTCTACGGATCAGATTTCAACAACAACGACTAAAAAAAACATGAAGCAAGAAAAGTCAATTGGTTTGAAGATATTCTATTTCACATTTCAAGTGTCGAAAAACTTCTCGATAGTTTTATCATATGTACAAAACATACAGTGTATTACTATTAGTACAGCCACCTCATGCCATGTACATGTAGGTTACATACTGTGCATGCATGTACATGTATGGTGAGCATTTGTAGAGGGTTATTCATGTAGGCCTTAGTTTAACATGTTTTTTCATCATGTGTGATAATGTTATATTTTTTATTGATTTCAGATTGAAATTTGAGTGTAAATTTGTAGGTCAGGTGTTTAATTAGATGTGCAAATGTGTAAAATGGATGTTAAACGTGATATTAGGAAAATTGCTGGTACATTCTCTGTGCCCTTGTGATCTTTATGCAGGTAATTAAAAATTGGAAGCTTTCACAGTATACATGGACCAAAACTAGGTCAGTATGCTTACATTAAACTGCATTGAATGTAGATTTTCATTGAATTCATACTGGATTACAGCACAAGTTGTATAAACCCATACAGCATAATAATTATTTGTGTGCTTTTGTATCAGTATTTTTAATGTTGACTTTAAGGTTGGTTTGGTCAGGTCAATTTCTGTGGTCAGTGAATTTAAACAAATCACGAGGCATAAAATGATATGATACAGTATATTAGTGCTCGACACTGGCACATTGCTTGCTTAAGTTAAATTTTGCATCTGGGCAAGTGAATATATGGCAATTAGTTTTACTTGCCCAAATTGGGTTTAAATTTTCAACTCTTCAAATCAAGAGAGTATTAGAGACTTTTTTTTACAAATTCAGTTTCAATTTTGTGTCTGTAAGAACACTTTTAACAGGGTATTGTCTCTAGAAAGTAACAATCAACAAGCATTTTGTAAAAAAGTAAAAATGTTGTTTAGGCAACTTAATGAAAACAAAAAGTTTGCTTGCCCAATTGGGTAACCAGTCAAAAAGGGGTATTTCCACAATATGATCAATTTGTGAAACTATTCACTTTTGACATTGACCCCAATTTATACCCTCCAAAGCACATAACACAAAATGAATCTGATGATTTCAGGGAAAGACAAACTATTATTAATTATTATTTGTTATTGTTCCTATTATTGCTAGATCATCATCATTCATCATTATTATTAGTAAACATGTATCTTATTCAGGAAAGAAGTTCAAGAGTAAGATGACAATTAAGACTAAGAGATACACTGTAATACAGCAACCACTGGAATGCCTGCGACAGAAAAAGTGAACTCGTCCATTCCATGTAAGTGGCACGTGAGTCACACATGCTGTATGTCAGGAGTCACAGGCCAGGGTATAGATGATTGCTTTACATGATCAGCTAAAGCAATCAGCTTCACTATTTTCTTGGTTTTTGATCTACATGTATATCCTGGCTTGTGACTTGTGTGACATACAGCATGCGTGACTCGCGTGACATTTACACGGAATGGCTGAACTAAATAAATGTTGCAAAATACCTTCAGTTCCAGTTGCAGTGGTTGCAAAGTATATAGTAGGCCTACAAATTTATGGACAGTAGAAGATAAAGCATACACGTATGTAGTGAAATGACATCATATCATTTATAGAGCAATACATGTAGAGGCACAACCTGTTGTATTTATTCACTCATTGCCTAATTTGCCTTGTATTTGACAGTAACATTTTGATTTTCTTCTCCGAAATGCTGTGTAACCCGTTGCTTCTGAGATTCTGAAAATCCCGTAGAGTTAACACAAGGCAGATCCGGTTCCCGTAGCCAACGGGTTAAGTGTGTAACATCCGAAGCAGTGCAAAAATATGATAACTACATGTACTGTACCTATTCTATCATCTAAATGTTCAATCTTATACTGTGGTCAAACTTTGTAACCTTTCCAACAATAAACTCGAAAAAAAAAACTGCTTTTCACTCTGCCAATTTCAAGCATTTAAAGGTAAATGACATTATTGGGAGTAGTCCTCAACTTGGGCTAAAACTCTTCTAGAATCAAGTAAACTATGCAAGGATTCTGCAGTGAAAATCTGGTCGTCAAATGTTGACTCATTCTAAAATATCTAATGTCGATATCCCTCGTGGCAGGCAAACCTGTTGTGTAGCTCTCTATGGCTTCTATATCTATCGTGCCCCGATAAAATTGAAATACTAGTATGTTCATGCTTGATTCTCCTGAAGTAAACAAATTAGAGGCAAATATTCCAGCTGGGAGATCTACTCCAGCTGGTGTATAGTTGATATATTTCAACTGATTTGGTTCTTGAGGCATTTTCAAGTTTTCCCAATCATGTCACATACCTTTAAGAACCAACTAAAGTACTAATTCCAGAACAATCCCTTTTTGTAACAAATAATAGTCTCAGTCGTTCTAAAGCCATTGATCTTCACTGTGTTGCCTGACTGCCTGTATTGTCCAGCTATGTAGGCCAACTTGTTACTCTTACTGACTTCGGAGACCAACCATAGACAGGCCAATGGCTTATGCTGGCTGTGCCATATATTCTCAATTTACAGAAAGTAGTTTACATACTATAGTACACTACACTCCTGTACTAATCTCTCACAATTTGTATGTTTATCGGTCAGTTTGTTTAATTGTATTTTCTCTCATATAGTATTTGTTTTATGAGATTAATGAGTACCGGTAGAATAGAATAGAATTAAATTGGGTATACAGGTACGTGTACTTTGCAATACCAGTAACAATTTTATGGTTTGACCTGAAAACAAGTGACCGGTTTTATTATGCTATTAGTTTGTGTACAGTGATTGTCTCCTCTTATCTGGTAAATGTGCTAATAAAATCCATGAAATCATGCAATTACAAGTTTCAAACTGATTTTTCATTCATTGATACATGCGTGGTGATTCACTGAATAGAATGCTTGTTAATGCATTATCGATGGTCACAGTCCAAAGTTCAAATTTCAATATGACCATCATCCTGACAAACTAGGTGTAGCATAGTTTTATCTGCACATCATTGCTGGGTAAATTTGTTCTTACCATAAAATTTGTATGGATTATGTGTCGGCTGAGAAACGGTGGAAGTGTAAAGTAGGAATTTATGATAATTGTGGAAGTAATCCAAGAGAATTACTCATAATTTCACTTTTCTGCTTAAGTAAAGTACCATATTGTTTTCATTTTCTGATCTATAGTATGTTCAATATTTATTAAATGATTAGTCGAAGTTGACATAATGTGTATTTTTCTAGGGCTGTTTTCCTCATGCCCTTTGTCAATAGTCTTGTTGACAGATGGGTGAGTTGGCCACTTTTAATGTTGATACTAAATCTGTTTTATTGACAATAGATAGAGCATGTACTTGTATGTTGCTTCTAACATGTGGAACAGTATATAGTTGAACTTACTAGAATCTCCCTCAATAGAAGTAGTCAATATACATTGTAGAGGGTAATTTGTTTTATTATTATTATTGGTTTCATGAAGTCTTAGATTTCTTCGGTTGTCTGGCAGAAGGGCCCTGGCATGTGTTCCTGGCAGATGGACCTTAACTGTAAATTTTCTCTAATTTGAGCAATTTTGCCTTATTCGATGTGAGCACTTAACAGACTGACAGAAGAAAAATATCACATTACTTTGCTTTCATGTGAAAAGAGCAAATAGTTTTAAAGTTAGAGACAATTGGTGTTAAGGCCCTAGTCCACTGCCTGGACTGTTTTGTATTCAATTACCGCGCACGTGTTATCACTAGCACGCGTACATTACCATGCATCGTCCGCAGGCATAATCTCTTCGGCGGACGTATCACTGGGGAAAGTGTCTTCAGCGGGGATATCGCCTTCAGCGGGCATAGCGCATTCAGTGTGGTAAGTGTATGTTTTGCCGGTGCGCGACGGAGGGGAATTAAAAAAAGACCAGTATCTGGTCTATTAAGGCCCTTCTGCCAGAAACATATGCTCGGGCCCTTTTGCTGGACGACCAATGATTTACAAACTTGTGTACTGCACACAGTGTATTGAGTACATCTGGAGTGGATATATTTGTGTGATACAAATAGAATTTGTATTAATAATTGTGTTGATTTCCATCATGACGGAAGGTACATAGCTGGCAGTAAAGCACACTGATTAATAAGATTATAGTTCAGGAAGTCTACCACGTCATGAACTAACTGATAATTATTCAGTGATAAAGTTGATAACTGATTACACCACTTGAGTGGAATCCGAAAACTTGAACAAGAACATTTCATGTGTGATTATGATAATTCTTTTCAGTAGCAGAACTGTTCAAACAGAGATTAAATCGTTTGGTTTGTTTGCTTTGTGAAAGATTTCATAATGCATGAGATTAATTTGCTAAATTGTGAATAGAACCTTGAGCACTCCTGGAGTATATGTGTGCAATACAAAGAGACATGTAGGTCGTACATGCACATATAGCTAGCAGGCTGGAGCAGCACAAACACAAAATCTTTGTAGGATTGCATGGCTGTGGAATTAGTGCATGACCCTGTATGACCAGGGTGCATTCAATCTGCTGATGTGTGCTTTGTTGCTACTGACGGCTAAATATTAAAGTTTGCTCTAGTCTGCGGGCACAGACTCTATTTTGACACTTGTAGACAACAGTGCTAACTGACTTGACCCAAGACTAATTTGGTCATCCTCTACCTGTGTCAGGAGTAGCTATAACACAGGGCCTAGATAGAAGTACTAGTCTACAGCACAGATTGTTCAGACCCTGATATATGACTATGCACACCATAATAGACCAGGGCTTGTGCCTGCAAGCTTCATTAGTTTTGCTCAGCGTACACTGTAAATTATTGTGGAGTGTGGACATCTGTTGATGGGCAAGATTTGATGACATAAATCGTACCCTAGGGTACCAAATAGAAAGTTGCCATTTTATTGAATTATTTATTTTTTTAGCATTGTGCACTTGGTTTCAAAACTATGTTAAATTGATGTTAGAAGTGTGAAAATAACAACTTTGGCTTCATTTTCACCCCACTTTTGGTAAGTTTAAACTGCCTTTTTGTTACGCTCTTGCGCAGCCTCTGCATCATAACCACTGATCTCAGTGATCATAACCGAAGAAAATACATTTTTTGGACACTTGAGGGTGGTACACAAGGCGGTACACCTACAATGGTACCCCGGGTAGTGCATGGTGTATCATTTGTTGTAATGAAATGTCGAGAATGATTTTCTTTTTCTGATAACAGACTGTGCCAATCTTGTTTTCTCTTCCACATACATTTAGGACCTCCCGATTGTTCTACTGGTATAACGAGTGGGAGAGAGTGGGTGCGGTCAACTGCTGTGAACGGTCCATTCGTGTTCCAGATCCACATTCGCCATGAATCGGGCGATGAGCAAACGGAAGTCCATCTACCACATCGTGGAGAAAGATGAATCTGAAGAAGAGGAGGAGGAAATCGAATGTGTGTCCAGCAGTGACAAGTGAGGTTTTAGAAAGTAGATTACTAGTTTCTCTGAATTTTACCTATGTTTTACATGTACTTTTGTTTGTTTGTGACAGTTGTGAACTTAATTGGTAGTGTAAATTCTTGGTGACCCGACATTTCGTCGGTTGTCTGGCAGAAGGGCCCTTGCATACATGTATGTTCCTGGCAGAAGGTCCTCAATTCATTACTAATTGTCTCAAACTTGAAAACCATTGGCTTTTTTCACTTGAAATCGAAGAAGACTGATATTTTTAGATCATTCTGTCATTCTGTAAATGCAAATATCAAATAAGGCAATATTTCTCAAATTAGAGAAAATTTTCTGTTAACTCTTAATGCGCCGAAGTCGCAGATCTGCACCAAATGATACCCATATAATCCATAGAGGTTCAAATCCTGGATAGGAGTGGGTGCTTCTGCTATTATACTGAATAGTGTATGTTTATCATGGTGGTTTGATTTTCGCAATTTCACAACTACACAACCGTGCAGCAATGTTCGCTTTCTAAAATATCTCTATGAAAGTGACTAAAAACATAATAGAAATTATGGACTTAAAGTGATAGGCTAACATTGTGGAGCTTCAATTTAAAAAATTGTCAAATTTTGATATCTGAACTACATAGTAGTGTTCATATGGACAAATAAACACCCTAGAATAAAAAAGTTTGGAAAGTTACACTGCCAATGGCAAGTTATGCATGAATAAACAATTAAAACTCGGGGCGAGTTTAAATAGCGTAGGTGTACACACAGTAAGTCTATGGGAGAAAATGGGCAGGTGAATCCAATCAACTTACGATTTTCACTTTTTTAAAGCACTAAATAATCATTTTGAAATACAATTTTTCTTCAGGGCGTCATTTTTAGACCTTATCAAAGACAATGGTAGCATGGAGAATCATGTAGCTCAGATTTTTTTAACTGTGGCAAATGTTCGCCAATACATGTACCTTTAAAACTTTCATGAACTTCCTGTAAAGTAAAATGGCATAAAAATACATGTATATGAATCTGAATCTGAATATGACATACAGTACATGTAAAATTATTGCCATTCAAGTAGAATAGCAATCATGACAGAAAGGTTTTTTTTTTTTAATTTGAGACTACAAATACATTTGATTACTTGAAATTATCGCATTGATTATCTTTGAATAAGTACATCTGATTACAAAAAGTGGTCATGCTCGATTAATTACAATAACTTGAACATTTTTACAGTTTTTACACATTTTTAAAAACAACCCATACTTGTATCTCTGCCTGAATGACCTGTCACATTAATAGTGCTCTCATAATTCTTTCGTTTCCAAGCAAAATGAAAGTGAAGACGATATTTAATTGCAGGATACGCTTCCTTCCTATTAAGCAACTACTTTGGCAGGATTTTATTTCATTTCTTCAATATTTACTGGCATCTCGCCTAAGTGACATTGATATTGAAATCCTACTTCCCATCTAACCTGATCCCCGGAAGCGTTACTCACCGCTTCTCAGACTTCCAGAGTGACAATCAAAAAATGTAATCCAGTATTTATAATTCGGAATAGGTAGGACTAGGATATAGCAACAGTATCGTGGGGAGTTTTTAAACCGACACACTGGGGAAAACTTGTGAATATTAGAGTAGGCGGAAGAGCTCTTGAATCAATGTACAAGTCAAAGGAGAAGAAGCTGAAGGAGGTACTTCATAAGGTTGGCTTGAAACCTACCTCTTATAAGCACAGTACGTCTCAGACCTATATGAAAATGACAAGTCTAAAGTAAGTTTGTTTTTCACTATACAGTATTTTGACAGTAGGCTATATAATTGAGCCTCTGAATCATATGTCATTGTTATTAGAGGCTACTGCTGGAGTGCCAGTAGCATTAGTGGTACTGTTGTAGTGGAGGTGTAGTAGTACTGAATCGTAACTAGTAGTACATGTAGTTCTAGTAGTAGTAGTAGTAGTACATGTAGTAGTAGTAGTAGTAATAGTAGTAGTTCTAGTAGTAGAAGTAGGAATAGAAGTAGTTGGAGTTCTAGTAGTTCTAGTAATAGGAGTAGTAGTCATACTAGAAATAGTAGTAGTAGTAGATCCTATAGAAGTAGTAGTAGTAGATTCTGTAGAAGTAGTAGTAGTAGTAGTAGTAGTAGTACATGTAGTAGTAGTAGTTGTAGCAGTGATAGTAGTAGTACTTGTAGTAGTAGTAGTAGTAGTTAGTAGTAGTAGTAGTATTTGTAGTAGTATAGGAGACATGTACAGTACTAGGTATTTGGCTCTACAAGCAGGTTTGTATTTAATTTTGGAACAGTAAAATGCAAATATTGATGATCAAAAATGTTAGTGTAACTAGTGTGACTATGTACATTACATTATGTTAAAATGGGGGTAAAATTAAGTACAGTATGTACTATGTAGGATGAATGTAGATAGGAGCTGTATCTTTAAATTACTCTTGTGTGTGAGGTAAAATCCGTAACTGCAACATTGGTTTGAAACAAACATAAACCTGATTAAATACTAACAGCAATTTAGGACAGACTGATTATAAAACAATTAAACTTGAGCATGAGTATGTAGGATGATTAGACAACAGCTGAATGTTCATGAGTCACTGTAGTATTTTTGGATAAAATTCCTTCTGCAGCATTTATTATACATACATATAGAAATCATAAACCTGACTTTCCAACAACAATCAGGGACAGATTGATTGATTATAAAATGAGTGTATATCATAAAATTGGACAAGTATTTATGATAAATAGACAACAGCTGTAACTGAATCACTACAAATTTGGTATCAAATTTCTTTACAGCTATTTATTGTACGGCGTACCTACATGTAGATTTAAAATGAAAATAAACCTGATTTCCGCCAAAAAATAATTCAGGGAAAGATTAATTTACATTTTGAAAATATGTTACATATGGCAGAGACACAATTCTTACAGTCCTCTTAATCTGCCAAGTTTTTAGTACACTGTACATGCACACACTGTGTATAGTACATGCCATATTTTTGAGTCACTCGCTCCAATATGTTGCGATGGTGATATCAATGACTAAGCGCTAATAATATACATGTACCCAAGCTTTGTTTATTTTTAGGATTTTTTGATGGCAACATGATTGATGGGGCGATGTGTATGCATCAAAAGCAAACAGTTGTTTAATTTCTGGTTCAGTATAGGATGGATTCAGTCATTCACAACTCACAGCGCCCCCAATGACAAGACATAACGAGCCATATTTTCAGCTTGCAGGTCAACTCCTAACAACCAGCTACAGTATTTAGCAATTTGCCTGCAGTGGTATCATCTAGTGCGGAGCATATAAGAAGGCAATAGTAAACAACTGGTGCTGCATGTGCTGTAATCACTCTTTTTAACTGTTGAAATGTTTACATTAATTGAGGAAACAGTGAAAGAAGACAGAAGGGCATTCAACATTACCCACATTGACCCAAATGACAGAACAGCATGGAGGAGAGCCATCAAGGACATGTACTGTCCAACCCCGCAGAGTGGGAAAAACAAACTTTCAACAATGATGAAAATGATGATGTTGATAAATTAATAAAAGCAACAAAGAAACTTTGATCAAGTATTATTTTGCCTTTAGCCTTTCAGAGTAGAGTCAATACACAGTATACAAATATAGAACTATAGGTACATTTAATTGTATTAACCAAATTCTATGTCAGCTTGGCAAGTTGGCTCAGTGGTAGAGCGTCCGCCTCTCGTCCCAGAGATTGCAAGTTCCGGCTCGTGGTCGGGTCATACCAAAGAGTTGTACCTTCTGCCTCTAGCATGGCGCTTGGATATCTAGATGGTGTAGGGACTACCGTGATGACTAACCCCCCACTTGAGTCAATCCTTGTGCAGCCATGTTTCCTTGGGTTACTGAAAAGGAGACAGGCACCGCCCAATGTTCCACTATAGGACCAGGATGGGTTAACTTTTATGTGAGCTTGGCATTCTACTCACACCACCCCCCCCCCCAAAAAAAAGAACAACGAAGCTTAAAAATCAAAGTAATCATTTGTTATCTATTTCAGATTCAGTGATCTCTTTAATTCTCAGGACAAAATCAGGTAAATTTACAATATTATTTGAAACCAGAGTGTGAAAGTTGAAGTACTGATTCATTTTTTCTTTCTTTTTTGTTTTTCTGTCTTGTAGAGTCACAGCGCTAGATGATAAATTCTTTGAAAAATTTTCTGCACTGAAATTTGCTGATGGAGAGGCTGGACAAGACAGTTACCAACCAATTCAGGTATGTTTGAATATGACTGATACATCCCTTTAAGTCATTGTTAACCTATTGACTACAGGAACCAGATGTACCATGTATAACTCATGATGTTGGAAATTACAGAATCTCGGAGGCAGTGGGTTAACAACACTTTCAGTTAAAAAAGCAACAACATGAGCTGCATGGCCTGACATGATACATGTATCACTGTTTCTAGTATGGTGTAAAATTGAAGCTTTAAAGACAGGGTACAAGATTTGCAAGCCAGAAAATGGCAAAATAAATGAAATCAGCTCAAATCATTCACAATGTGAAGATTAGTATAAATAAACACCTGTGTAAACCTTTGGGTAGAATACGTAGTTTTGGTGAAAATCTGGACATTTAAACTTCAATATTTACACAGTGACATTAACGTGCACGGGCCGTTCTGTTCCAAATTTGTCCGATCAGCCGTTAGCCGAAGATCGCGTGGAGTTTAGCCGTTTAACCTATCAATGTGCTCTGCTGGTCATGCGAACGTACACATAACCGTGATTCGCAATTTGAGCAAAATTTAAACTTGTGGAAAGAACAATATTCTGGTAGCATATCGTTATTAGTTTGTCACATAAAACAACAAATTCATGACGTATGGATCTCAAACTTTCAACACACCATCTGTAAGTACTAAACTACCGTTTGCTATTGATAATGAAGGGAAGTGGTGGACTTGCAAATCCTGGAATCAATCTGTAAACAAAATTGCACATTAAGTGCTTTGAAAAGTGAAATCTACGAGTGACGGGCAGCAGTCTAATTTTCTTTGTATCTCAAAAGAATTCTGTCGCTTTGACTTTGACTTGCCCATATCAATTGGGCAGGCAGATACACATACATGTACATTATGTATGTTGCCATGTTACACATGTATCACATGTAGAAGGTATATATCCAAGCTTTTCCCGTAGCTTCAGATCTGATCGGTCACTGGAAGTTTCCTCATGGATAAAGTTGCTTACAAAATTACACTGACGCTGCCAAACATGATCGTTGTATTTACTGAGTTTCCCTAAAAATAGTCTGCATGTTCCCATATCTTAACATGCAAATTTCATTATCACTCCAATTTTCAAAACAGGTTACCATTTGTAATGCATGTAAATTATAAATATCTCATTGTTTTATGTGTAGTCTGATGACACTAGCGCACATGTGCAATGGAGGCCATATTATCTGAAAGTTTCACAAGAGCCAAAAGGGTTTTATGCCGTTGTGAGTGTGCAAACCAAACTTCAAGAAGATGTGGAGATGAGAAACTGTGTACTGTGTATGCACTTTTGGAAATCTTGGCAGCTTTGTATTTATCAGCTTGTTATGTAAACATGTAATCAGACAAAAATATTATGGCTTAGGACAAGGAAACAAATGAAACAGACACACCAAAATGTGCCACTGTAAAATGCCAATGTCTGACTGTGTGCATGGTATTGGATGATACATGCAGGGTGTCTCAAAAAGAAACCTTACCAATTTGTTTTTATCTGGAACTGTGCTCAATTTGAAAAAAAAAAATCAATTGGGTAGACCACAAGGTGCTTGCTCAGCACCGGTACGAAATTCAGTGCTTCCAGAACCAAAATGGAGGACATATTGAACACATCATCCACATGCCTGATCAACATGAAGGCGTAATGGCTTGAAAAATCTGAAATTCACGAAAACTGCCACTGTGATTATTATGATCATCATATCAATACCAAACTTTGGGATATGAAATTCCCAGATGTTTAGTTTAAGGGACAGGAGTCCTATTTAAAACTAATCAACACATCTTATTTTATTCAAAATCAAAATGGTATAACTTTTTTTGAGACACTCTGTACTATCCAGTAGGGTAATACCATTACATGGACGTTTCTGGTTACAGATCGGATTATCTTGAAATCAAGGAAATGTTGTGAACACATTTTTTTTTTCCGGAATGTGTTTCTTTATTTAGAAAGCTGCATGTAATGAATGGCACAGTAAAGTTCGTTGACCTTCAGTGGTGGTAAACAAATGAGACAGGAAACTTGTTATCAACTATGTAGACCTTGAAGACTGAATGGACCACAGTTTCCAGCACCAAATTCTTTCAGGAATCGTGAAGGTTGTTTGTTCAATTTTTTTTATAATGTTGAAGTAAACAGTTTAGTAGAATTATTAACATACATGTGTGTGTGTGTTTTGTGTGTGTGTGTGTGGGGGGGGGGTGGATGGTCAAGTCCGCTATGTGTGGGGAGGAATGTGGTCAGCATCCATCGGGGGGGGGGGGTGAGCCGGGGTTACTTATAGCAAGGACCTTCTACTGGGACCCTGTTTGTTTTAAGGATGCAATCAGGAACATATATTTTGATCTTTTCATGTTGCTTTTCAAAATGAATATGCAGAAGACTAAAATAATACTGTAAAGTACCACTGTACAACAGAAAGTCACAGTCAATGGGTGCTACATAGAGGAAATGGGAGAATACATTTACTTAGGACAGCAATTCAGCTTGAGAGAAATGGCTCAAGATCACAAAATATGAAGGAGAATCAAGAATGCTGTATGTCACACAAGTCACATGCCGGGGTAAAGATAAAAAACTGAGAAAATCAGAAGCTGATTGCTTTATCGGATTTCATGAAGTAACATTTTCCAGTCAGTTTGATAAAACATTGACAATTTTTTTAAATGCTTGTTGTATTTTCCCAGTAGGCCTATTTCATTATGAAACACAGAATGGGTAATTTTTTAATAGTCCTAAAAAAACTAGAGTTTTCACATTCTTTCATAAGGTATTCACATCACATCATAATTCAAGTCTTTTAACCCCATTGACAGCTATTAAAGAGCAACTGTGTCATGTGAGTCACGCATTTGTGTCACGGGAGACACATTTTCTTTGGGCCATTTCTCACAAAAAGGTATGGCAAAATGTAACTTATGCATAATAGTGTGAGGGCATTGAGTTTGCAGTTCAGTAAAGATGACATAAATCACACTTGCAGTTTCATAGGAACTCAAGTACTGTCAAAATTCCTCTTTTCTATCCTGTCATGCGAGTCACGTCAAAGAAATTGTGATAAATAACCAGCCATTGATCATAGAGCAATAATTATAGGACTAAAATGTGTATTTCCAATGCCTGGACTAAAAAACATATTAAATTTGATTTGAATAAACCCAGTTTCACAATGGTATTAGTAATGGAATGAAACTTAAAATTTTGTTCAAATGTCACGCAAGTCATTATGGAATGGCTGAGTAACATGAAATGAAATACGAACATGTTTGAAAAGGAAGGTCTTCAACCAATACATTTTACCAACCATGGCAATGCTGGGGCAGAATCATGGACTCTTACTGTAAAGATGGAGAAGAAACTACAAGTGGCACAACAAAACATGGAACGTAACAATACGAATTACATACAAGGATAGGAAGACCAACAAGTGGGTGTGAGAACAAATAGAAACTCGGGACATCTTAGAAATGGCTAAAGATTAATGGAAGTGGGCAGGTCACGTAAGCGGAAGAGCAGACAACAGATGGTCATCAACAGTAACAACCTGGAGACCTATGACAGGGAACAGAAATAGAAGCAGACAAAGCAAAAAATGGAGGGATGAGCTGGACAGCTACGGGGGAACAGCAAATTGGTTCTACAAAGCTAGAGATAGAGAACTGTGGTGCAAACATGCTGAGGCCTTTGGCCAGCAGTGGACAGAAAATGGCTGATGATGATGATGGTGTGTGATTAAATGGAGACACATGCCATTTATTTGAATTCTATATCTAGATGATTAATTGAATTAGTGGTAAGCCATTGTTCGATCACACTCGCTCCAATTTGATTTGTATTTGAAACCAAACTTTCTTCACAAAATTTAGTATTGTGGCAATTACTTTTCATCTTCTGGTTTCATTGTCGAGCTGAGTGTATGATGTACTAGATTTTTGTTCCAGCCTGTCTTCTTCAAGAGTTTACCGTAATTCATGAAGGAATTTGTGTCATTTTTTTTCTCGTAGGACAATTCCACAAACAACAATGCAGCAGACGTTGATTTCACCTTGTGTCGAGGCCTGTACAAGGATATA
>JZLH01S0056638.1:3835-15252 GCA_001188425.1 Eucidaris tribuloides | reverse complement strand
GAATAGCGCAAGGCACTACAAAATCATTGAACTAATACACAATATTCAATTTTGCGGCACGCCTTGCGCAAAAGTTTAGCGCGCGGAGCGTGCCGAAAATTTTGAAATTTATTTTCTACGCCAATGAAGATATTGACCCCCCCCCCTTACCTCCAAAAATAGGATTGACGCACTGCGTGTGTGCGGTGATTTTTCGGTACGTTTATTTAGTTTTTTTTTTACCGTTTAGTCGGACCTTGGTCTCCGCGGGGGCGGGGGGGAGGGTTCGTTCGAACCCCCCGAACCCCCTCTGGTTACGGGCCTGCTTGTCAAGTTTGAGGTATGACTTTCATTATATTTCTAAATAATATATGAGAGTTGAAGGTAGTTGCCTGATGGTGGTCACAAAAGTCAACCTTTTGGGTGCTCTGCTTCACATTCATATGATTTTAAGGTTTTTTTCTCTAGTTTTATCACCACATATTATAACGATTTTCATCATCACATATCATAACGATTTTTATCATTTCACGTGACGTTTTAAATAAGAGAGTATAAAGTTGATTTGATAATCCCAGAGAGCAAACACATATTATAACGATTTTTATCATCACATATTATAACGATTTTTATCATTTCACGTGATGTTTTAAATAAGAGAGTATAAAGTTGAATTGATAATCCCAGAGAGCAAACGTGCACTTCGATTAAATAATGTTTGATTAGTATGATCATGGTTTAGCCAGTGTTACATCGGCAAACAAATGCACACTAAGAAACAGTGATAAGTTTTCTAAACAACCCCACAATAGGAACTTGGATAAAGCTCTACACAATGGTACAGATAAAAAGTATTACTGATTTCATTCTTGTTAGAGGTACACGTTAGTTCAGACTTACTGAAGAGCAGGTTAGTATTGAAATTCATACCGGAGAAATTTGCTTATTTATTTAGTGCATTTTAAAAATAACAGATCATATTCAATTATTCCACTATACTTTAATATTTAATGTAATTTAATTTAATTTAATTTAATTTAATTTAATTTAATTTAATTTAATTCAATTTAATTCAATTCATTTCAATTCAATTCAGTTTAATTTAATTTAATTTAATTTAATTTAATTCAATTTAAGGCTTTTACAAATGTATTTTGGTATTTTTCTATCCATTCACTAATGATCGTTGACACAGTTGTTAATTTGCCAAATCTCTACGATGACCTGTATGTACTTGTTCAGGATCTTCTGTTGATGGTAATATTTCATTGCTTATGTATTTTGTAATAATACCCTTCCCACATAATCCATAATATTCCCCAATAGTTTTAGCTATCTTGAATGTACTGTACATGTACGTAGTGTTGTTTAAATGTGATGTATTTGGTAAAATGTCTTGATTGTATAGTCTGCCTTGTACCTCGCTCCTAGGTTTTTTATTTGTCATGCTTTTTAATTCATTTTATATTCAATCAGTGATTATGAAAAGAATAGGTTGTACCATCATTTACTTAATTATTTCATTCTTTCCCCTCGTATCCTGTCCTCCCTCTCCCATCTTTGTTTTTCTCCCTCCATTTTGTCTTTCTTTCTCTCTTTCTTTCTTC
This sequence comes from Eucidaris tribuloides, assembly GCA_001188425.1. Lineage (NCBI taxonomy): Eukaryota > Metazoa > Echinodermata > Echinoidea > Cidaroida > Cidaridae > Eucidaris > Eucidaris tribuloides. Next base: position 13,666 of record JZLH01S0056638.1, on the reverse strand, counting down.
CTTTCTTTCTTTTTTCTTTTCTTTCTTTCTTTCTGTTTATTTTTCTTTCTATCCTTCCGTTGGTCTCTTTCTCTTTTGTTTTTCTTTCTTTTTATAGACTGTTTTCTTATTTCTGTTGTTCTTTCTTTGTTTTTTCTTTTCCTTTTTTTCTTTCTCCGTTTTTTCTTTTTCTCTTTTTTCCCTTTTTCTGTCTTTCTCTCTTTTTGTCTCTTTACCGTTCTGGCTGTTGTCCTTTTTAATTTTTCATTCATTCAGTCATTTATTCATTTCCCCTTTTTGTGGTTTCTTTTATTTATTCATTTTATCTTTCTTTCTCTCATTTCTTTAAGGCACTCTTATTTTTTTTTATTCATTATATGGTCTACATGTCTACTTTTCTTTGCACTTCAAGGAAGTCACGTAATAATTATTCAAAAAAGTATGTATCGTATGTATATAACAAATTAATAACCCAACGGTTTTCCTTTTTGATATACGCACAGCTCTGTACAGACTCCACTGACGTCACACTATAATTACACAAAAGTTTAGAAATAATATCAGTCCAACAGATTTTCGTAGCATGTTGCTTTGCTCAGTGTTATTAGCTGCTTCGAAAAAAAACCCACACAAACATTATGTTCCACAACGTTATTCTTTTTTTTTATTAAACTGCTCGCGGTGTAGCATAAATGATTTCAACGTTTTCACAACTACCCCGGCTGCCGGCTGTTGGTTTCCATAATGGAAGGTTTATTATTCCTCGAAACTAAATGTCAAGGGTTGATTTAAGTTAAGCTAATATGACAATTATAGTAACCCTTCTTGGACACACGTATACTTGTATGTTAGGCTATTTATTTATTTTTTCTTTCTGGTCTTTCTTTCATTGTTTGTTTGTTGGTTTCTTTCTTTCTTTAGCTTGTTTAACAGGGTGACCCCATTAGTAATTAAAATAGCTGTTATTCTCGGAGGCCCTGCAACAACGAGATAATATAAAATGAATACAGGATAACACAAAGCAAATATGAAATATACATTTAATGCTATGGTCACCGCTCAGCAGCCGGTCGGCAAAATTTTAGCCAATTTCACCCGGTCACCGAGTGGCAGCCGCCCAGGCACCGCTGGTCTTAATGGCATCGGTCGGCCACTGCTGAGGTTTTAGCGCGCAGTTAAAATTTTGGTGGCGCCTACTCAATTTCACTCCCCGCCCAAAGTACGCCCTATAACCGGGCAGCGTCTTTATTTTGTGCGCAAATATTTGGGTCGGAGTCGCAGAGATAGACTATAATTTTCGTGACGTTTTCTGACGTAATTGTTATCATTCTCACGTAACACGCGTCCCCCGAACACGGGCCTGGAACATCATTTTTTTTAGTTCTGCGCGGATTTCAATAGCATTAGGTTTGCATAGCGTAACCGGGCTGAATCGGGCTCCGTCCGCGTAGAAACTTAACACACAACAATGACGAAGAATCGGACAAATTTAATAATTTTGGGGCATAAAGGTCTATCTTGAAAAGAGACTGCGGACCTCAGCTTACTCACGGTTACGACGGTATCGTCAGTCACGGGGTAAATAACGTAGTTTCTTCTCATTAGTTCTGGCGACGTACTCGTACTCGTAGCTCACACAAGCTTCGCACTGACCCAATTCCAATGTGTAAACCACGAAGCAGAAGCGAGACACAATGATCCAGCTGATCGTAAGGTTGTCGTGGACTAAATAAACCTGATTTGATGATTTTTTCGAATCATTATTACGTCTGCAGTTATCCTGACATCGCCTAGATGCCCTTGTACGATACGGGTCGTACGGGTTTTGTTGCCGAAACTCCTACTACGAGTCAGCACCTGGCTCACGTAAACCGTAATTAAACTTTACAAAAAATGGCTAAGTCAGGGATTCTTTACGCGCAGCGCACTCCGTTCGCCGCGTACACTGTAATGCAATTAAAGGCCCGCGCGCCGAGCGCGTTCCTGATCTTGTTGTATACTGATCTCGCGTCGCTATCGTCAATTACGATAGCCATCGATCTCCCGATCGTTTCCTATCGTTCTGAAAATAGTTCCGATTATCTTGGAATTTTCCTTTTTTTTTGTTTAATACGAAATAAAGGGAGATTTATCAGTTCTTTTAAAAAAACAACCTACGGATTTCTGTAGGTTACAAAATTAATTTTTGACGACGAACCCGATTTTTGCACACCTGAGCTCTCAAACGCGCTCCCTAGCGATTCGAGGCCTTCGGCCTCGAATCGCTCTATATAGGAGACATCCTTAATGACTAGTCTGATATTCAGGCAGCATTCATAAGTTTCTGCCCATAGAGTTAACACGCACTATGCCCAAATATGTGGCGCAGACAAAAAACACGCAACCGGGCAGGCGCCGTACGGGTACCGATCTATTCGAGCGGTCGCCGTCGAACGATTTACGTCAAACATTGAAGCCGCTAAATCAAAGGCTGCCGAGCGGTCACCACCCGTTCGCCACCCGGTCGCCGAACAGTTTCCGCTGTGAGATCGGTTGGTCACTGGACGGGTGAATTAAAAAATGGTCGACATCCAGATGGTGACCACTCGGCGTCTGCCCGGCCACCGCGAAGGCAGTGACTTCTCAGCATGCTCCACAAGAGACAACAGCTAGATTTTTATACAAAGTTTTCAAAAAGGCCACATTCATTTTTTTTTTACAGTTTTCATTGAATAAAAATGCCAAAAGGACGAGAGAAATGCCAAAAGGACGAGAGAATACCAAAGGAGCAGGGGGGGGGGGCTGTATTGTTCATGGCTAGAGGTGCAGCCACATAAATATAACCAGGTTGCCTGAGAAAAAATCCCGGAAGAGCCCAGCGGTTCGCCGCCAGTATGCTTTTATACCTGCAGATGCCCTGCCGATCACCGGCGGGCCACCGGGCGATTTCTTAAAAATCGCGCGATGGCCGGTGCACTTCGATCAATAACAACCGTCGACATCTATCATTAAAAATGGGTTTGTCTCTTGTTCAGGTTGGGAACACTTAAAGTTAAGTTAATTAAACTGTGGTATATGTGCAAATACATGCAGAAGTTCTGCTAAATAAACATGGGAGAAAATTTACAAGTGCAACATGCAATACTTTTATTAAATATATATAATTTGATTGCGTCTGTCTCTCCAATATGGAATTGTTAATGAACTGAGAGGTGGCCAGTTCCGGATTTCACGGGGGAATTTGTCCAACATCACTAGTGTACCCTTTTTTTGGGGGGGGGTGGCAGAGTGACATAGAGGAAGAAGGGCCCCTTGTCTTGTGTGTGTGTGTTTTTTTTTGCTTGTCAGCTGATCTGGGGACCATGTACCCTACACACTAAGAAATTAGGGAGTAATTGGGGTGTAGAAATTGATACAATAGCAACACCCTAGAAATTCTACACCTTCAGGGGTGTAGAATTACAATATGCACCCCAAGGGTGTAAAATAATACCCCATAGGGTTTAAAATGTAAGAATTACACTCTATAGGGTGTAAAATTACTCCAAATAGGATTTAAATTACACCCTATAGGAGTTAATTTACACCCTATAGGGTGTTGCTATTGTATCAAGTTTTACACCCCAATTATTCCTTTATTTCTTAGTGTGTAAGGTACTCAGCTTTGACCCCAGTGATTTGTAGTGAAAAGTTTTTCGCCACCCCCCCTCCCCTCCCCGCTGAGTGACTTTTCGGCGGTTAGCTTGACCGGGAAAAAAATTGGACCTTGGGTTTGGAATGAAAAATTTCTCGTCACTGTAAGGGGAAAAAAGACCAAGGATTTGGCCGCGGATGAAAGTGCCTTCCCCGGAGACGTACCGTACATGTACGCCAGGTACGCCACTCTTCCAGGGGCATGCGCTATGGTGAGAAATGTTTTTTTTTGTTTTTTTTACCTGTGTGGGAGTGAACTGGTGATACAACAATGCCAAGCTGGAGTGCGTTTTGCGTTCTGTATGAGTGTACATTTTGGGATTGTGTAAATAGATCTTGCAGATATTGGGGTGAAACTCTGTGTAGAACACTGAAAGCTGTTTTCCAAATATGGAACCGCCATCTCTCTTCCATGGGTAGCCATTTTAATTTGTTCAACATTTCTCTGGTAGGCATGGAATAATTTGCTTTTAGAATCAGACAGGCCACTTTTTGGTTTTGTTTTGTTCAGTTATCTTTCAGAGTTTGGAAGTAATTTGCGAATTTACTATTTAATTTCTATTGTATGCTAATTTGATTGATAGTCAAGCGGTTATGTGTAATCATTTCTATAAAAAGCGTACGTTATCACATGTTATCATATATCAATATTTTCTTTAAAAAACTGTTTCCTTGAAAGAGTTGCAATGACGTCAGAGATAAACTTATATCGACAATCATTTCTTGTTTGCATACATTTAGAAATCATATCTGGTATCTCAGTAATAAACTCACTAAGTACATGCAGTATAATATTTAATCGTGTCTAAATATAATGGAGTTTTGTCCTTTTAAAGAGATCAATGCGTCTAATGCTAGGGTCATAAATGAAAGCGGCGAAATTGGTTGACCCGGCGGCCGAGCAGGCCAATTTTTGTATTTATGACCACAGCATGAGGCTAATGCAAAACCATGATCGAGTGACAAACTTAACAGCTAAAATAGATGTGAAAAAAAGGATAGTACTGATGTAGAAGAAATACGTCTTCACATATTTTTAGAAACACGTTGAATAATGGCAGAATTCAAGCTAAGCTTTCATTTCAAAGTAATATATTTTCCATTCATGAAAATGATATCAAAAGAACATGTAATACATCAATGAAATTATCAAGCCTAAACGAGTAAAAAATATGCGTGAATTTCTCTTTGAAGGTGATTGTATATTTAAAAATCTTGAAATGGCAAAGGTATTCAATAACTATTTCACTACTGAATGAAAGGTTTGCAGAGGGAATTTAATTTGCAGAATACATTTGCTGTTCTTTTCTGTATTTATGAAATTAATGATAAAAGATCAAATGCTTGATCTGATATATTTAATGACTCAGAAAATGAGTACTCCAACAGGACTCGAGCCTGAAACCTACTGTTATCCGGTCAGCGGCACAACCACCAGGCTATGCTGGACTGTAGGGCAAGGCAATTTTTCGTGATTTTCCGTGGTCCCATCCGCGGTATTTTACAAATTCTTAATGAGGATTATTCAAATATTACTAAACCAATAAATCCGGTTTGTTATTTCTATACCATGTGCGCATTATTGAGAAAATTAATTAATTATGACGGTTAATTCTAATGTCGTGACCAGTGTACAAACTACCGGAGACTTTCACCGTGTGCAAAAGTAAATTACGTGGCTGGAATGTCATTCCGTCATATCCTCGTTCGCAAACTAGGGAGTGCTTGACAACCTATGCAGTCACAATGCTTTTGAGAAACCACAGATGTTTGAAAACTGAATAGAAATTTTGGAGAGGTATTTAAGTGCAGCCATTCTATGAATAATGGAGAACAGCGTGAATTTCTTTTGTTAGGTTCATACAAAAGAATATACCTTCTCTGGCAGTGCATTCCAATGTGCATAGTGCCACAGGCATTCATAATAATTATTAATAACATAGCTGTAAAGAGCAATCTAGCGAGAGATATTCGTGTCTGTGAAATCGCTATTAACGGTGATTCCTTCTTCTACGAATGGGACTGAGGAATTTGCGTCTATGATTAGTTTGATTATCTCATCAATGCGTAGGTAATATTTGGAGAACAAAGGCTTTTTCTCATCAGCAACTTCATCTTAATCAATTTGTAATGCTTTTTTGAATACAAGTGCCTTTACACTGGCACGAATTTTGATTCCGCACCACTCTGCACAATGACGTACCAAGGCGTGCCATTCTCTGGTATGCAGCTTGGTCAACTCTGTAATCGCGACGCATAGTTTGCGCAATGTCGTGCTGATTGTCACGCCTATGTTCCGAGCAATTCACGAAATGCGTATATCATATGTCATGCATGGTCACGCTGTGGCACGCATGGTTCACACTTGATTTACGGCAGGTATACGCATAGTTACTCATTGTCACGACCAGATTGCGCATGCGTGTAGTGGCAGTACCAATTTTTTTAACCATGCACGGTTTGCCCCGACTTGCTCTGCCAGTACATATAAACCGTGGTCATCGCCTATTCAGCTTCGGATCAACTTTTTATATGGCTCAACATGTTATAATAGTTGTGCCTCTTGTCAGCCTTCCGGTTGCTAAGGCCTTTTAGCCGTCTTACGTAATCATTCATAAAAAAACAGCCTCCCTGTGACGCTAGGCTCTTCCATTTAGCGGACGATTCTTTCTAAATTGATATCTCGTTATTTATACATTTGATTTCCTTGTAGCTTTCGGGTAATATTTCCGTAGTATCAAGCTAAATATGTACCAAAAATCTTTTCGACATTTTCAGTATTTTTTTAGAAAATCTAAGAAATCAATCTGAGAAAGTTGATTTTAAAAGTTGTAACACGGGCGTTTGCAAAATCTGTCAATTATTACAAGAGATGTGAACTTTGAATACGGTATGAACCACATAATGTGTGCAGTAAAAAATTGTACAAATGCCTCCTTCAAGAGATATTAATTAAGAAAAAATGTCACTTTTGACGCGTATTCCACCTTGTACATAGGGTCTCGACACTGAGACTAGTCACGATTTTGCATAATGCATGCAAAAACAGGCGGACCATGCATGCAAAATGAGCTATAACAATGACTACCGATGCAAAACAAATTCCACAGACTGCAGACAAACAGGTGTCATGTATGCAGTGTGCGAGACACACGTCATCGGCATGCTTTTATGAAAATCGAAGCAGATCTGTCACAAATAACTGATTTTTATACTAAACTGTAAGGTTTTTATGTTATCGTATATATCTTATTTATTGAAATACTAAATATTCCATCTCTTAAGACACAAGAATTAAATGTAAATCATGTTTATCCTGACATTTTCTGCAATCTTCATCGAGCGCTGTAACATTTCACAGTGTATTGCGCTATGTAGCCTCCAGGGGGTGCCACTATCATTCCAAAATCGGTACCATGCTCGTAGATGGACTTTCAAAATGGACCCTAACAAATAATGGCAAGCATTTTCAAACCAAGTCTGAAAAGATACCCTTTTCAAGAAAGCCTGCTGTTTCCATCAGATGTTTGGGCAATATACTGCCCTTTTAAACCACAGGCTGTCAATGACAGTTTTATACAAATGTGGGCTACATAAATCCTCCATGCCCTAAGTATAAGGTCTAAAAATAAAGCCTTGAAAAAAAATTGTATTTCAAAATGATTATTTAGGTAAAATCGACGAGTACTCGGATTGACTGGATTCACCATTCCCATTTCCTCCCATAGACTTACCGTACGTAGAGCTATGCTATATTATACTCCACTACAGTGGAAATTCCTAAGTGACGTTCATTCATGCATATCTTGCCAATGGCGGCATAACTTTCCAAACTTTTTTTTATTGTAGGATGCTCATTTTTCCATGTAAGCACTATATATACTATGTAGCTCAGATATCACAGATTGACATTTTTTTTTAATTGAAGCTCCTCAGTCAATCTTAGCCTATGTCTTTAATATTAATGGGCTGGTCAAAAATATTGTGTGTATATTTCCCATATCTAAATGTTAGTCATTTGCGGTAAAGTAAACCATAAGTCACAAGTGTAAAAACGCATTTTCACACGAACCATTTACGTGTGAAATTTTCCCGAAAACAAACACACTTTCCCGCAAATTATTACCTAACTTTTGAACTAGATTCTAAAGTGCACACTTTATGGATTATTTCAATGTGTAAAATACTCCTGGTAGATTGAGACTGAGGTGGGCATTGACAATTTTGTAGAGTTTAGCCATTTGTGTCGTCTTCACCAGGAAAAGTGCAACCCAGAGGCGTAGATCGCATGCGAAAGTGCAATGAATCCCGCGTACAAGAAAATGTAGGCTCCCCCGGTCAGGTCTACAATGTCAAACACATTCCAACAAAATCTATTCGCCTTAGCGACAGTAAAAGCTGTAACAGGAGCGTTTGCAAAATTATCTTGAGTTGAAATTTGGAATGTATCTACAAAACATTCGTGTCTAATACGATATGGAAGTTTTAAATTGTACAAATGACCAGAAATATCAAAAAATGTCCATTAACCGACGTACTTCTGTAATAAAACCGAATCATTTTGGAGGCCAGTCTTTCATGTGCATAACTCTGAAATATGTGCATCGATTTTCCTGATTTTTTCACTACGATAAAATTCACACTTTCCACAACCTGTGCGTACACGATCCTTTCAAAAAAGGTGCATCATTTTTATACACGGGCTTTTTAAATTCGACCTTTTTCTGGAGTTTACTTGATTCTGTGCAATGTCCGCGGCGTCCTGTTACGTAATCCAATTAATTTTGCTTAACAACGGAGGGAGATACTGCTTAGCAACCGGAAGGCTGTTGTCATGCAATCTGTCGCCTAATCTGTGCTGTTTTCCTTTTTCTACTTGGAAATCTGCCCTTTTCATTGCTGAGGACCAGTAGTGAAGACATATATAATATTTCTACTTTTGTATGGATAGAATTCAATACAAAGATCTTCAAAGCCACATGAACACACCTGACCAATTCCAAGGGATAATGATTATAACAATAGCCGCTATAATAGTATAATGATGATGATGATGATGATGATAATAATAATAATAATAATAATAATAGTCCTAGTAGTAGTAGTAGTAGTAGTAGTAGTAGTAGTAGTAGTAGTAGTAGTAGTAGTAGTAGTAGAGTAGTAGTACTAGTAGTAGTGGTAGTAGTTAGCCTAGTAATAGTAGCCCTAGTAGAAGTAGTAGTAGTAGTGGTAGTAGTAGTAGTAGAAGAGTAGTAGTAGTAGTAGTGGTAGTAGTAGTAGTAGTAGTAGTAGTAGTAGTAGTAGTAGTAGTAGTAGAGTAAGAGTAGTAGTAGTAGCAGCAGCAGCAGTAGTAGTAGTAGTAGTAGTAGTAGTAGTAGTAGTAGTAGTAGTAGTAGTAGTAGTAGCCTAGTAGTATAGTATAGTGTAGTAGTAGTAAAGTAGTAGTGTAGTAGTAGTAGTAGTAGTAGTAGTAGTAGCCCTAGTAGTAGTAGTAGTAGTAGTAGTAGCGGCAGTAGTAGTAGTAGCAGTAGCAGCAGCAGTAGTAGTAGTCCCCCTAGTAGTAGTAGTAGTAGTACTACTACTACTACTACTACTACTACTACTACTACTACCACTACAACTAGTAGTAGCAGTAGTAGTAGCAGCAGCAGCACTAGTAGCGGTAGTAGTAGCCCTAGTAGTAGTAGTAGTAGTTGAAATGTTGAAATTTTATTACCACGCCAATGAAAATATTGCCCCCCTTAAACGGTGTGAGATCCTCGGCAAGGGAGCGAAGCGACCGAGCGTGGGAAGAGGGTGTGGGCAGGCGTGGTTCTAGAGCAGAAATTTTAGGGAGCTACTGGGGGCTTGACGGAAATATGCGAGGGAGCCCAACGACCGAGCGGGGCAGGGTGTGGGAGGGGGTATTCCCCCTCCCACGATAGGAACTGTTTGAAAATACACATAGCAAAGACGTGATTCTAGGCATGGTAAATACATATTTTAAAGTTATACTTTCTAAAAAATTATAAGGGATAATCATTGTAGTCAATTTTTCAAAAAGATGTAGAGGAAGTATGTGAAAAACTGTAATGGGTCATACTTCTGAAGAAACGAAGCGCCCGGGGGTGTGGGAGGGGGATACCCCCTCCCATGGTAGGAACTTTTTGAAAATATGCTAAGAAAAGACGTGGTTCTAAG
>JZLH01S0056633.1:0-22770 GCA_001188425.1 Eucidaris tribuloides | reverse complement strand
TATTGCGATTTGAAGGGTTCTCAAAGCTCGTATTTCCGACTCGTCGGTGTCAGTCCACTCCGTACATCTGGAGGACGGAAATACATCCACCGGATCGTCGAAAAAGTCCTCCGCGTAACGATTCGTCTCGCACGCTATGTTCGAAGATGCTCTTTAAATAGAACTTATAAAAGAAGTCTACCGGCTCCATTTCCAATGGGTTTAACAAGTGGTTGCTCTGTTACTGCTGACCTGGCGCGATGATCAGATGATGCAAATGCCTCTTTTGTGTCTAACTGCTTCCACGGTTGTTGGACATTGCTGGCAGTTGGTTAGAGCGCTGACGGAAGTCTACCTCTTATTTCAGTGTGGGATGCTTCATCGTTGACTAGGTCGTGTGTTATTGTTCATGGGATAAATCAAATGTCACCATCACTAAATGGCTCCTCTAGAATTGCTGCAATTTCTTCATCACTCTAACTATCGGAGTTTGACAAGTCCATCTCCTCTAATTCGTTATCCGAATCTAATGGTCAGCCGTGAATGCCAATTTTAACAGGAGTCCCTGCCACTTCATTGGTTTTTAACTTTGAGATAAAAGGGTTTAAAGGGTTTGAATGGCTGCACTTCTTTGTTTGTTAATCGTTTGTTTGATTGTGCACACGTTTGTTTCCATGTAAATGTCAATGTTAGAATGCATAACCACAAAAGAGACATATGGAAAACTCACTCAGCAGCAAGGAAAAAACTGAGTGACTTACCAAACTTTGTCATTTTGCAAGCCCTTTTATCTCGAAATTAGCAAAATGAACTGGCACGGCTCCTAATACAATTAAAATTATTGGCTTAACAGAATGAGAACAAAAGGCATGACTCCATACAAAAGAAACGTAACTTCTTTATTGACTCTTCATGTCCACCGGTGTTCATTTTAGAACTTTTTAATTTATACTTGATTCCATATTAACTAGTATTTATCCCCCGATGGCATAATCATAACAAGTAGGGGGTCATTTTAAAGAAAGTTAAATAATCTTCTGATAACGAACACGCATTGATTACTACTGAGGGGAGAAATGATCGATCAAAATCAGATTTCCAAACTTTCTTGAAGATTTATTGATAATAAAAAAAAATAAATAATAATAATAATGATAATGATAATATGGTTATTTTCCATGTGTTGATGAATCCTCGCTAAAACTTTTATCAATCGTAACAGCTGAAAAATTTAGTCCGGTTCTTTTCGAGAAGTGGAAGGTCATTAATCTCGTACTTAAATTTCAATGCTACATAAACCTTACATAACTTGTGACAACTGACCATTTTTTACCTTTCATCTCCCAAATCTAATAAATTCATCATTTCATTTAGTTTTATTATGTAACCAGGGGCGTGGCCACTCAAGGATTTATACACAATCAAATTTTGAATGGAACATACCAATGGACCTCTCTCAAGAGAGGTGCGAAATTTGATTGGCAGTAGACAAGTCTCGCACATGCATCCTGGGGCCTGTTTCATAGAGCTGGTCGTAAAGTTACTCATGACTTTACGAACGACTAGAATATGAAGTGCCAAGTAAAATGCCAATAGTTTTTCATGTCATTTTAAGAAAGTATGATAAAAGTCAATTATATTTTGCCCCCAAATAAAGTTTGCCCTAAAATGCTTGTTGAATGCTTGTTAATAATAATAATGATAACGAGTATTTATGTGCGCTATACACAGATGTACCATAGCGCTTACATAGAATTGAAATTACACATATAACAAAAATTACAGTGCAAAGAGGTATGTTTTTAGATGCTTTTTGAAAATGTCAAGTGTCGGGTGTTCTCTGATTGTGAGTGGGAGATTATTCCACAATTTGGGAGCTGAATTAAAACGTTTGATCACCAATTGATAAAGAACTTCGTGGGATGGTTAGTAAACTTTTATCTGATGTTGAACGTAGGGTACGTGTGGGTGTGTAAACAGAGATCAAGTTCTGGAGATATGTTGGAGCAGACTCATGTAATATTTTGTAAATGTATAAGCACAGTTTGAACCAGATGCGTTTTTCAAATGGAAGCCAATGGAGATTATTCAGTAGGGGAGAAGTATGTGTATGTGTTGTGCGACTAACGGCAAATATAAGTCTGGCAGAAAGATTTATTTTGTTAAGAGTAGGTAATCTATGTTTGCATATTTGAACATGAGCACATGTGATTGGAATAGTATGAGAATCTCATTTGGCTTGCCATATTTCAAGTCATTCGTAAAGTCATGCGTAACTTACGATACGAGCAGCTTCATGAAACAGACCTCAGGACTTTATGTAACCTAGATATCAAGAAAACCAGGCATTCCATACAACAATCCATTGTGATATTCTTTATGGTATGCATCATAAATCTCAGACAAAAGCTATCATAAACCAGTAGTTCCACGTGATCTGTATCTAACGATGAGGAATATCAATATGTTGATCAACAGGATGAAGCGAAGGGCGCCGAACGTCAGAAAAACCATCGTGTACGATCCAGTGACGTCATATATGCGACCTGAAAAGGCAAGAATTAAAGACAAACGTTATTATCACTTTATATTTGCAAGTTGTGTATTTCATGTCCATGCCTCAGATATAACGTTACTGACTACATCAATATCACAATACAATAATGTTGGTAATGATATGAAATTGCGTTAGGATGAACACTACCACTTCGTCATAAATATATACATGCATATGATGAGCTTAAAGGCAGTGGAACTCATTTGCAAACATCCCCACAGACCAGGAAAAGATAAGCCATGCCCTTAGGTTATTGATGAAGGGCATGTCTGTGAAATCTGGGGGTCAGTTATTGCCTAGAATTGGAAAAATGTGAAAGAAAAACAATAGCCGTTTAGTGTACGTTCTATGGCAGGATTTTTTTTCTCGTGAGAAAAAAATTCAAATCAGAGTCTAACGGTCACTATAATTCCACTAAAACTGAGTTTCTAGCTCCTATATTTTGCTAAAGGTTCTCAGGTGGAATTTTCTTCTAAGTGCCATTGTATTTACACAATGTTAATTTTTAGGCATGTAAAAGAGATCCCCTGCCTTTAAATGTAAAAGGTGGAAATTAGAACTGAAATTTGTGCGTAACTAAACACTACACTCCAACAACACTACACAAAAAGTAAGTTCCCCCTTTTCAAATAACCATAACCTTTTAACGAAACAAAATTTCAAAACAATTTCATAGAGGTGTTCTTACACGAATTGACTTACTTCCGTGTGAAAATGTGATTGATCCGTCAAGTCATGCATGAGTGAACATGCATTAAAGGCAAAATTGTCACCTTTCAAAAGTCACAGGACTTCTTTAGTATGCCAAAACAACGGTAAAATTTGTATTTTTGGATTATTGATATATGCTCAACCATGCATGACTTGACGGATCACTCATATATTCACGCAAAAGTTAGTCATTGAAGGTAGAAACACTCCTGCTAAATTAATTTGGACAAAACTATTTTGTTAAAAAGTTACGGTATTTGGAAAGAGGGGAACTTACTTTTTGTGCAGTGTTTAGATGTTCATTTCAAATGTAAATTCAGTTATAGCCCCTCAAACTTATTGCAGGCAGATTACCTAAATTGGATAGTATAATATTGTTTAATTCCAAACGCGCTAAATCCTCCATCCAACCACCGGACCAATGACAAGCCGCGGCTTGTTTTGACCAATCACAGGTACGAAGGTGATCGAAGTTCAAAGGTCAGCCATTTGAAAAATGCAAAGTTTGATACCGTTTAAATTTGTTGGGAGAAGAAACAGGGGTGTAGCTACGGGTGGGGGGGGGGGCTGGGGGATACGTGCCCCCCACAAATTTCGTGTGCCCCCCCAGGTGCCCCCCACAAAAATCATGAAGGAAGCCAAAAAAATGTGTATGCGCCCAAAAAAATTATTTTGGTGCCCCCTACAAAATTTCAAGACCCCCCAGTGCGCCCCTGCTGAAAAAATCCTAGCTACGCCACTGAGAAAGTAACTATCTGACTTTTATTTCACCCTTTGCAAACATCATCACAACCACGGATTACTGAATTAGACGTTCCTGAAGTTTACAATCCAAAGAATTTGTTATATCATCAAATCTAACTTTGGCCCTATCGTGAAGCCAAATTTATTGCGGCGCGCAGTTGTAGTCCTTGGTTAGGCGTCCAGTTGTCTCCCGACAGCCTTTTGCTTGGTCCACACTGCCGATCCGTCAACTCGATCAGGCCCGATCAAGCCAATTTTGGGCCTTTTCGGTCTAGTTCGGCCGGTCATCGGGTTTAATTTACCATGATCGGCATCTTTCTGCCTTGATCGACATCGTTCTGGTTACCTACTCGAGTATTTTTAACATGCCAAAAACATTCGAGTCGATCACCCGGTATAGGTAGATTGACCCCGATTACCTTGCCGAGCTTGACCAACCAGGCCCAAAATTGCCTTGATCGGGCCTGATCGAGTTAACAGACCGGCAGTGTGAACCTAGCATGACCAACCTACTTAACTTAATCAAAGTTGAGGCATTTCGTATTGTTGGGGGAGGGGGGTAGCATTTCATTGAAGAGATTTGCTGTAACAAGTCGATCAAACCAAAAACTTGGAAAAAGTAGGTTTTGTACTCGTTACCATTAGAGGAGCGTAACTTTGTGGCTCGTGACAATGATGATGCAAGCAAGGTGTCACATTAAAGGGACCGTAAAGTCGTGTGAGGGAACGGTACGAGCAAGAAATGACTCCTTGTAGTAAACGGTTTTGCTGGGTATATAGGCCAACTTTATTCCATATGATAACATAAACAAGGAACAAATTGAGACAAACCAAAGACTAAACAAAACAAAGAGGGTAGAAGCCCCTGCCCCATAAACGGTCTACTCGTTGCAGGTCATGTCAATGACTTCATGACTTCAAGGAGTCCCAGTCACCAGTACTGCACACATGTACCAAATTAAAGTTTCGGCTCCTCATCCACTGTATTCAATAAACTGTTTTCTGAGATGCTCATGTGATTGTGAGCCACCCGAAGGAAATTTCACTTCTCTCCAATCCACATGGTGTGAATAGGCCATCTTAATATCCTTCCTCCAAATATAACCACACTTGCAGGGAGTGATGACTCGGAGAGAGGAGTGACCCAACCCCAAACCACAACCACATCACTGCCAGTGCATGGCCCTGTATGAACTGTGCATCCTCCTTACTAAATATAGTACCTTATTATATTAGTTCAGTAGGTAAACTCACCGACCAAATTATTGATAGTGTCTGATCGCGGACATTCCGAGAACGATACATTCACATCACCACTTTGATCCAGGCCACATTCCATCAGTGAGCGCATTTCTGAATTCCACAATTCCTGCCAATTAACGCGAAACTGGGGAATATGCATCAATTAAAACTGCAATATCGTATCTATTCAATAATTGGAGGTGTTTGCAAATAAACTCACATTGATGGGCACTTCCATTGAAGATCCATTTGGCACCAAGCGGTCGAAGCTCCATAATGATTTCATGAACGCGCACACATTTATCATAAACTTCAGATTCACATTTTGTGAACTTACTATTTCACTAATACATAAATTTGTGAAATCACCTGTTTCGGTTATAAAATGATCCAAGCAAATTATGGCATTACAAACAAACAATACTCATTTTGACAAGTAACACTGCGCTAATAAGAACTGGATGTCGCATCCCACTGTAATTCGCGATCAATTGGTGCATCCCACTGTATTTCGCGATCGATTCCACTCTGGATCCTATCGATTAAATAACTGCGTAGTCCTTGTTGATGCGGAACTGTCTGCACAGCATCCACTTCCACCGAGTTGCACACGCTAGTTGATTTTACCGCAGACTGGGGTTGACGATACGGGTTGGTGTGTTTCCCTTTTGTACTTCGTGTACTTCGGCGGATGGTTGGCCTTGGGTCGTCGCCACTGGAGTCAGAGGTGGTGTCATCAGCGCTCTCTGTTTCAGCTACATAAGACGGCCCGGCAATCACGGCAGGATCTGTTAGATCACTCGACGAATCTGACGATTCGGTCGTGGTAGGGTTGTTAACCCTAGCTGGATTCCCCGCTGGAGCTGGAGTTGTGGACCTGTCCCTTTCAGGTCCTTGCTGGCTCGGGCACTCCCGTATTTCTCTCCGGTTGACGGTTTTCTGCACCCCACTGCCATCTGCCCGCTCAATTATGTACACGGGCCCTTCACCTGGTCGGGAGATGACCTTGTAGACCTCAGGGCCCCAGCCGTCAGCGATCTTATGTCTTCCAGCAGGGTGACTCTTTAAGTATACCCTGCTGCCGATGGCGACTGGTCTCTCCTTAGCCGTCTTGTCGTAACGGATTTTACGATCTGCAGTTTCTGCCGCCAGTTTCTCCCCTGCTGCTTCGTGTGCCCATTGCAGCACTTCAGTGTGAGAAGCGCAGCCACTCGCTCACATCTCGTATGGCCGGTTGTGGTGCAGCTTCTCCCAGGAGAAAGTCGACTGGTAGGCGAGGGTCCCTTCCAAACATTAGGTAGAATGGGGAAAATCCTGTAGAGGTATGCGTGGTGGCATTGTACGCATACAACACTTCCGGGAGATACTCCGACCATCTGCGTTTCTTTGCCGGGGGTAGAGTTCGTGGGAGGTCATATAGGGTCCTGTTGAACCGCTCTGCTTGCCCATTTCCCTCTGGATGGTATGGAGTAGTGTGGGTCTTTTGCACTCCATACTGCTTGCACAGGGCCATGATCAGAGCAGACTCAAAATTTCTCCCCTGGTCAGAATGGAGTCGATGGGGGACACCAAATTTGGTGAACCATTCCCTCACCAGAACCTTGGCGGTCGTCTCTGCGGTCTGATTTCGTGTCGCCACTGCTAGTGTATACTTAGAGAAGACTTCCGTCATCACTAGGACGTTCTCCCTCCCAGTCGAGTCTCGTTCCAGTAGGGTGAAGTCGACAGCCAGGATCTCATTTGGTCTGGTAGCTACCATACTGCCCATCGGTTCCTTCGTCTTTGGTGGGTTTTTGGCCTTGACACAGCGGTCGCATCGATTGCACCAGTCCGTTATGCTTCTCGTCATTCTGGGCCAGAAGCAGCGACTCCTTACCAGGCTGGTTGTCCTCTTGACACCTTGGTGACCCGCTTGATCGTGGCAAGCCTTCAACACATCAGGGATTAACACACGGGGGAGTAGTAACTGCCAAAGATCTTCACTAGCGCACACCCTGTAAAGTAAGCCATTCTTTTCCTGTACCTTATCCATCTGCTGCAGAAGTAGAACCACACCTTCCTCCTCTCTGGCCCTCTGGTTCGTGTCTGGCTTTTTTTGCAATTCCCAGTAGTGCCGGAAGCGACTTATGATCGGATCGTTGTGTTGGAACTCCTACAGCAGTTCCTGAGTGTAGGTTGGGAAAAGATGTGATGATTGTAGTGCACCATTCCTGACCTCGGGTTGTGGATCTATATTACATTGTTGTATGTAAGTGGACGTCCTGTGGGTGGTCTTCAGTTGGTCTGGTATTCGAGTAGTACCTGCAGTCTGACAGCATACTTCTGACGTGGTTGGTTCACTGGAGGCAGGGTCTTGTCTGTGTGGACGCCTTGATAATCCATCTGCTGCCTTGTTCGCTACACCTGGTTTATATTTGACTTCAAAGTCAAATGCAGCTAGAGCGCCAACCCACCGCTGTTCCACCGCCCCTAGTTTTGCTGAGTTTAAGTGTGCAAGTGGATTGTTGTCTGTAAAGACGATGAACTTACTTCCAAGTAAGTAGTCCCTGAACTTTTCAGTGATGGCCCACTTCATACCTAGTAACTCTAGCTTCATACTTGAGTACCGTTCCATGTTTTTCTCAGCCCCACGCAGTGTTCTACTTGCATAAGCTATGACTCTCCTTTTACCTTCCTGTCTCTGAAACAGCACCGCACCATGGCCCAACATTGATGCATCAACGTCCACCTCAAAGGGCTGGGAGTAGTCGGCGTAAGCTAGAACTGGTGGTTGACACAAGTGTTGTTTAAGCAGGTCAAAAGCTGACTGGTGTTCTGGCATCCACTCAAATTGTCTCTACTTCTTCTGTTTCTGGTACTGCACATATTCAGCTACTAGTTTGTGCAACGGCCCTGCTACTTGTGAAAAACCCTTCACGAAACGTCTGTAGAAAGAACAGAACCCGAGGAATGACCGCAATTCCTTCAGACTTCGAGGTGTCGGCCAGGTTCGCACAGCTTCAATTTTGTCAGGATCAGTTTCAACACCCTCTCTCGACACTTTGTGTCCTAAGTACTTTACGTCGGGGCGGAACAGCTCACACTTGCTGGGTTTTACTTTAAGTCCATGCTGACGTAGCCTCTCGAACACTAGGTCTAGTCTCGTGAGATTTTCCTCAAAACTGCAGGAATACACAAGCAAGTCATCCAAATAGCAAAGCACTGATGTGAAAAACTGGTCCCCTAAGCATGCTTGCATTAAACGTTGAAATGTCCCCGGAGCATTGCAAAGTCCAAACGGCATTCGTACATACTCGTACAGACCAAAAGGGGTGGTGAAGCTGGTTTTGTGACGATCCTCATCATCGACAGCTACTTGATTATATGGATTATATGGTTATTATTATTATTATTATTATTATTATTATTATTATTATTATTATTATTATTATTATTATTATTATTATTATTATTATTATTGATGGTAACCGGATAGGAGATCAAGTGTTGAGAACCACTTGGCACCATGTAGTGCGTCCATGGACTCGTTGATCCTTGGAATAGGACAGGCATCCTTCCTAGTCTTCTGGTTTAGTCGCCGATAATCTACACAGAGTCGAAGTGAACCATCAGCCTTCCTGACTAATACAACTGGGGATGCGTACGGACTAGTACTTTCTGTGATCACTTGTATGTGTAATATGTGACATTGTCCAGCAGCTGCACTTCACAATTTTGTACTGCAATTACAATTTTATACATGTACCATCTTTGCAAATATAGTATATAATATATATATACATTTTTATCCATATCAGTATTTTTCTTTTTGCAATGGCCTCTCGTTGTAACACCGGGGGGGGGGGGGGGATTCATATTTCTTGTAGATTTCTCTGAACCTCGGGTGTGCTGAGTTTGTATTTTATTTTATTTATTTTATTTATTTATTTTTTTTTGGGGGGGGGGGGTTCAATTTTAGGCCCGGGGTAATTTCAATGGGTTTTTTTTTATGTCGGTGGTCTTTACAACGAGGGTCCACTGTAAACGTGAACATGAAATTCTGATACTATGTGTAATATGTGACATTCTGCAGCTGGACTTTGCACTTTTTTTGCCTTTTTTATGCCAATCTTACAATATGCAATATGTAACATGTAATATGTGTCTTTTTACCTCATGCTGAATTTTCAGAAACTTGGCTTTTAGATATATAGATGTATTCTTGTCTTAGGCTAAGGTACACCGGTGGTCACCCCTCCTCTCCAATTTTTGCTGTTGCTAATTTTTACCTTGTAAATCAGCACCATCGATGTACTTTGTTTTTTACGTCCCTTGTCTTCCCCCTGTCGCAGCTTTCCATCGTCTTATTTTTGTTGTTGTTCTGTGATCGGTGTGTGTGTGTTTGTGTGTGTGTGTGTGTGTGTGTGTGTGTGTGTTGTGTGTGTGTGTGTGTGTGTGTGTGTGTGTGTGTGTGTGTGTGTGTGTGTGTGTGTGTGTAGTAGTGTGTGTGTTGGTGGTGTGTGTGTGTGTGTGTGTGTGTGGTGTGTGTGTGTGTGAGTGTGTGTGTGTGTGTGTGTGTGTGTGTGTTTGAGTGTGTGTGTGTGTGTGTATGAATGATGTTTTGCCCGGGTGTTAAGTGGTGGTTGTGTGTGTGTATGTCTGCGCGTAATGCGTTTGCATGCGTGTATGTGTGGTTGTGTGCATGTAGATGTATTTGTGTGTGTGTGTATATGTGGTTGTGGTGAAAGGCTGCGGCACAGGGTCTTCATGGGGCTTGGGGGAGGGTCCTTTGAAAAGAAATAGTTTTCTTGGCGCTCTATTTTACACACTTATTACCTCTTATTTTACCTCAATTTTTCCCCACTCGTGCAATCTCACAATCTATTATATTGTAACTAAAGGCGATCCTTGGTGTACTTTTCCTGTTAATCTTTTCATACTAATTTTGTGTACCGTACTCTAATTTCAGTTTTAATTGTAAACTTGACAGTTTTAGTTCTGGGACTTAGTTCTTGGCTATTGTCAAGTGTATTGTACTTTTTTTTGGTTGTGTATATGTATTATATTTTATATTATTTATTTTAAATATGAAACAATAAACCGAATTGAATCTGAATCTGAATCTTGTTTTGCTAGTAGCTTGCGAATGTGCTCCCTTACCTCTTCGAACTGTGAAGGAGGAATTCTCCTGAAAGGCAACTTGACAGGTTCGTCATCAATTGTCCGGATCCGATGTTTTATTGTCTCAGTGTACCCAAGGTCATGGTCCGAAGCTGCAAACACATCCGCATTCTTCACCAGCAGTGCCCTAGCCTTCTCACTCTGCTCCGGTGTCAAGCCATCCCATAGCAGACCTGGTGTTTGTAGCAACTCGTCAACGTGGGTGGTCTGGTCTGGTACCTCTACCTCAACACTTTGGCAGGTTACACTATTGTCATCGACCATGGTGGCAGGCTGCAGGGATCCAATTGGGGTTCGGGGATTTAAGAACACATCCTCCTCTGTTGTGTTATTTAACTGCATCCACATTCTGCCGTTAGCAGAATGAGTCACAGTTGGAGTAATGGCGATTCCTCGTGGGGTCTGTAATATTTGATCAATTACAACTTCTAACTCTTCTGGGCAAGTGGGACTGGTGACAGCTACTATTTGGGCACAGTGGGCGGGGACTCTGATTCTATTCCTCCCTGCTACTCTCACTAAACCGAGTATAGTTTTTCTCTTCGTTGTATCTGGGGCTTCAAATTCTACGTCTGCTCCCTCTCCTATATACTTAGCTAAGGCTTCACGTGGCAGGACTTTCAGGACATTCATGCCGATGAGGACAGGGCTTCTAGACTTATGTTGGGTTGTTGTGACCAGGATACCTCGTCGCGGAATGGTGTGGTCGCCGATGACGATGTCGCTTTCGAAGTATCCTGCATATGGTATATCTGTTCCATTGGAGGCCTTCAGGGCTAAACACCTCAGCTTCCTGAGTTCATTTGATTCAAAGTGGTCTCTGAAGTAGTTAGCCGTGATCGTTGTCACCTGTGAGCCCGTGTCGAGCACTGCAGGTACAGAAATTCCGCCAATTTTTACAACTTTGCACGGACATGCACCTACAATTCTGGTCATGGGGCTCTGGGGTGAAAAATCAGTGGAGCCGTCGTCAATGGTGTCCCCACTCAGGGCTTGGCTCTCAGCCCCGAGCGTTTCTAGTTTCCCTGGGTGTTTGGTTGGTTGGTGGGTGGTGCTGATGTAGGGCATTCCCGGGCATAGTGTCCCATCTCATTACATCGGTAGCAGGTACTCGTCGCCTTATCCTGTGTAGGCCTCCTACGCCGGTATTCAGATTTCCGGGCCTCTTTCAGTCGCCCTACCCTCGCGCTCAGGTCGTCCTGCTTTGACTTGATACCCTCCTGGAGGTCAGTCTGTCGCCTTACCACGGATGATAAGCTGTCCAGGACAGTCTCCATTCTGTCTGAGTCGGTCGCCTCCACTCGTGCTGTTGTAGCCTTTCGTCTTTTTGGGAGACCCTTCTCATCATCCCCTATCTCCACCGCCCAGTCCCGAAGCTCTATGAAGGATATGGCGGTGTTATCCTTCATATGTCTCCTTACCTCCCGCCGCAGAATGGGGTCACTCAAACCGTCGCGGAACTGCTCTTTTATTGCCCGGTCGGCGTCGGGCGATCCTGGTAGCTTCTTCGCCTTTTCCATTAACTTCATGAGTGCGTAGCCGAAATTGGCTACGGACTCATCCTCCCTTTGTGCCCTATTATAGATCTCCTGCAACAGATGGCTAAGGGTGTAGCGCTCCCCAAACGTATCACTGAGGATCTTTAACAGTTCAGCCGGATCAATTAACTGGTCGGCGCCTCGATGCCGGACCTCTTGCCGGGCCACTCCCTCCAGGTGGCCAAGGATGAAGTGGACGGCGGCCTCCTGTTTCAAGTCCCTCAACTTCAAGGCTGCTCAGATGTCCTCCACGAACTCGTCGACCTCCTCACCATGGAGGCCAGTGAAGGGTTATATTTTCTTCCCCTTATAGTAGCACACCTGCTTCACCTCAGGTTTCTCTCTGCCCTTGAGCTCTGTGGTTAGCTTCTCCAGCTGCTGTCTCATCTCCTCCAGGGTTGCCATACTCCTACCCTCTTTGTTTGTCCTTTTATATATATATTATTTTCCTCGGCCTAGCCAACAATGTTCACAAGATTGAACTTGTACAACCGTACCCCATCCGTACTACCAAATGTGAGGGAACGGTACGAACAAGAAATGACTCCTTGTAGTAAACGGTTTTGCTGGATATATAGGCCAACTTTATTCCATATGATAACATAAACAAGGAACAAATTAAGACAAACCAAAGACTAAACAAAACAAAGAGGGTAGAAGCCCCTGCTGTTAATGGTCTACTCGTTGCAGGTCATGTCAATGACTTCATGACTTCAAGGAGTCCCAGTCACCAGTACTGCACACATGTACCAAATTAAAGTTTCGGCTCCTCATCCACTGTATTCAATAAACTGTTTTCTGAGATGCTCATGTGATTGTGAGCCACCCGAAGGAAATTTCGCTTCTTTCCAATCCACATGGTGTGAATAGGCCATCTTAATATCCTTCCTCCAAATATAACCACACTTGCAGGGAGTGATGACTCGGAGAGAGGAGTGACCCAACCCCCAACCACAACCACATCACTGCCAGTGCATGGCCCTGTATAAACTGTGCATCCTCCTTGCTAAATATAGTACCTTATTATATTAGAGCAATTTATTGTGTATAACCTTTGGGCCCATTCCCTTACAGTCGCATATCGTGGTGGTTTGGAGGTGGCCCAGCTCGGGTAATATTCGGGAATGCCCCTATACTTTCGGAAAACGAGCGCGCACGAATTGTGTGCAGTTCCCTATGCAGCACGAATTCACCCGAAGAAAGGCGGACTAAAGGCTCGTTTACACTATGTTCCCAGTGGCCACGGCAGCCCCGTTTGCCCGACACGTAGTTAACCGTGGGATTTTGGCCATGTTTTACTCCATATTCAAGTTTTATTACGTCTTGCTAAGTTTTCTTACGATCTATCGCGGTATCCGTGACGGGCCTTGGGAAGAAATAAGCTGCCGAGTCCCGGAGGCTCAAAGGCTCACTACGTTCGGCCCGCGGTCTACCACGAATGCCAGTACATTCCCTTCCGACCCGTCACATTCTGTTGGGGTCCCTTACGTTTTCCACGTTCTGATCAAGGTCTGACACGTTTTTAACGCTCTCTAACGCTTCTACGGATGGAACGTGAACGCTGGGTAGCCTTGGAGCACGTTTGTGCCCACGGTAAAGAAAGCTTCCCGAGCAATAACAACAGCAGTGTGTATTAAAGAAATGGTACAAGTGAAAAATTATAATTTTGTTATATACAACCTTGTTATGTATGGTATTTTGACAAAGCTAAAAGACCATATATTTGAATAAAATTTATTTCATTTCTTGTGGTTTTGTCTAACCTGAGATACGATGAATTTTCTGCACCAAATAAAGCGAAATCGCTATTGTACCACTGTACGCGTATGTAAATTTTGAAAAAGAAACCAATGAATAGCGTGCAATTATGAAATGGTTCAGTGATCATCACAAACATTTTTCAAACATTTAGAAGTTATACTGTTCTATATAATTCACATTGAAAAAAGGAAAATTTGCATTAACAAAGGACACGAAATTGAAATACATGCACGTGGTTTAACATGGAAACAGTGTAAATGTTCAGTCAATGGTACGTGGCGCTACAAGAGAGGCCTTAGTTGTTGATGGCCTTTCAACATCAAGAAACACAATTAGTAAAACATATTTTATCAAGAGTGAATGTTTGTGAGTTCACTCAGTTTTGTTCTTACTTTACGCTGTTAGGCCTAAATTGTTTTGATTATTTTTTTTTTATTACGATTAACACATTCTGTTTCAAAGGTCAAATGCTGATTTTGACCATTAATTCAAGAAGTGGCATAAACACGATTTTGACAGACTGAAAAAAAAGGTTTTCATAACTCTTGATTAATAAAAGTAAATTAGATGAAATAATTAAAAGTGAATGAGAAAGACTGGTTATTTTTCTTTAATGTGATACCATATACCATTTGAGTCTCTCTTCTATATTATTCCTCAAGGTAAACCCATTATTACGTATAGTTTTCATTCCATCAATTGAACCTGGTTCTTTTTCTCAGGCATTCTATTTCTTTCAGTTATGCACTCGTGCAGTGTACAATAATAAATGAAACTATTGTGGTGATAGTGTACATTTTTTCTCCTATATTGTGGAGATAGTGTACATTTTTTTTCCTCCTTTATCAATTAATGCGGAAAATGACATTTAGCATACGTTGATTGTGTCTCCTGGGTTTCTTTCCTTCCTTCCCCCCCCCTTTTTACCCCTTTTCCCTTTCAATATTGTCCTCTGTTTCGTACCTGCATGTCCCGTCCTGTTTTTTTCCCTGTTTCGTATTGTATTGTATTGTATTGTATCGTATTGTCATTATACTGTTTGCTGCTGCTTGTATTGTTCCGTTATATATTTAAAAACTGTTCTCATATCCCTTGTTGACCTATACATTATTTTGATTTTCCCTCTTTTATTTCCTATGGGGCCTACGAATACAACTTCACTTCAGTAGGCTCCATCATTTCCCACTTTGCCTCAAGAATCTAGCATTAGCTCCTAATGATCATTAATTATTGTGTCATGCACAATGTACGGTTTAATCAAATAAATTTAGCTCCATAAAGATCAATTGTTGCAGAAATGATTCTAAGTACTGAAACGATATCTCTGGTCTTAACTTACGATTAATTGTGTCTCAGTATTTGAATTATGTAACTGCTATTACTCTGTAGTCTAGTTATTGTATAACAGTTGTATATTTTGTGCTTATGATTTTGTGCACTGTACGAATAATTTGTGGAAATGTCAAATAAATAAATCAAATCAAATCAAATCAAACCACAAACTCTGAGAAAATTTAGTACCAATATTTTTTTCCAGATTGTCCCATTCTTGACATAATGTACAGCAAAATATATAGGGGGCCTACTCTCCACATAATTGAAATTGGCTCCCTCCTGCCAAACTTGTTAGAGGTGTGTTTCGAGCTTCAGGGAGATCCGTGTAGTCTCCCCTCCTGCCGGGCCGGCCAGCTCATACTCTCTCCCAGACCGCCTTCACCGTATCAGACCGTATTACATCGCAACGCGCCGTATTCTTTCAGGCCCCCAAACCGTCACTTGCCTGGACGTACCGTAACTAAACGCGACAAAATGGCTACCATTACAGTCAGAACCGTGACAAAACGTGAAAGGATCGTGAAATGCCGGGAAGAACAGATGCTTCCAGTCGCGCTACGGACCGCCTGTAAGTATTGATACGGCTTATTACGTACTGTCACTATCTATTGCGTTTACCTCGTTTTATTACGGGCTACCAGGTTTCTCATCGGCACCGTGACTACCGTGGCAAATTCTTTGACGGTTAAAAAATCTGGCCCATCTACGCCAATCACGGACTGTCACGTTTGTCCCAGCCCGTTCTAGCGACCGTGGTTTTCACCTCCTATCCGCGTTTTGTCCAACGGTGGCCTGAAACGTGGTTGCCGTGGCCGCCGAAACATAGTGAAAACGCGGCAAAGCCCCAACTGACCTCAACGGCAATCCTGTTCGCAGCTCCACGATTGTTGTTACGCACCACTGAACTTTACACTATGTAGCATAGAGTTTAGTGTTACGCACGGCCTTGCAATAGGGTAAGCGTAAGGTAAATAAACGTACAGGGATTACGAGCGGCGCATCCTTTAAAGTCAAATCGAGTTACTTCTTATTCCACTTAAAAATCGCGAGAACGAGCTGTGCATTCGTCATAATTTGAAAAATATTATAATTGATCTTTGAACTTCAATCACTTCTTTTTCAGGAACACCCTGTATATAAAATGCATGCTCACAATACTTGCAAGTTCTTTGTGTGGATCTGCGTAGATTAAATTCTAAATTTTCGAAAGTGATCTCCTTCTCAACCCAAATGTTAATCTTTTGACCATTGGATTTAGGACATGATAGCAATAGGTATTTTATATCCACTCTGATTGCCTTTGACCTCACCTTTCCCACATGGTGAAGTAAGGTGTTTAAAGGTAGGGAATCTCATTTGCATACACCCCGCAAACCAGGAAAAGACATCACATGCCCTTGGGCTATTGATGAAGGACATGTCTGTGAAATCTGGGGATCAGTGATTACCTAGAACTTGAAAAATGCGAAAGAAAAACAATGGCTGTTTAGTGTACGTTATAATAGTAGGAGTTTTTGTCTCGTGAGACAAAAATACAAATCAGAGTCTGACGGTCACCATAATTCCACTAAAACTGAGATTCTAGCTCCTATATTTTGCTAAAGGTTCCCAGATGGCATTTTCTTCCAAATGCCATAGTAATTACACAATGTTAATTTTTAGGCATGCAAAAGAGATATTCTGCCTTTAAGCATACCTGATAGTGCATCACCCATTATTGTGCCGATACCACCGAGGAAAATTATCACAGCAAATGCGGTTGGAATATTCTTCGGATCCTTGACAGTTGCTTTGACAACAGAAATTACCATCGAATCCAAAACAAAGGTACACATTGCTTGAGTCAGCGTAGTTACAGCCAAGAACCAATAAGCCGAGCTTAGTGGATCGAGGAAGAATACGATCACCGAAATGAATGCGGTCAGTCCATAAATGAGGAAATCATCAAACTTGTTATGCAGTAGGACAAGGAAGACGGTTCGTCCTACTGCACCACTGACGCCAGCGATTGTTGACAAAAGCGCGGCACGCGATTGGTCGATGCCCAGCAATTCAGCGTGGGGGACAAGGAAAAGCATCCATCCGTAGAGGACGTAACAGTTTATTAATGGCATCAGGATGAAAATTCGGAAAAGTGGTTCCTGAACGAATATGGAAGATTTGAGGATGTTCATGCATCTGTGGCCAATGGCTGTTATCTCGGGACCCAGATGGGGCACGATTTCAGAAGAGCCCGTCGAATTTGTGTTTTCCTTATCCCTACGGAGGAACGTTTCCATTTCTTGCACCTCGTCGCTGTCTCCAGTCATGGGCTTTTCAATTTCTTGCACCTCGTCGCTGTCTCCAGTCATGGGCTTTTCCATTTCTTGCACCTCGTCGCTGTCTCCAGTCATGGGCTTTTCCATTTCTTGCACCTCGTCGCTGTCTCCAGTCGTGAGCTTTTCAACTTCTTGCACCTCGTCATTCTTTTGTTGACTTCTCTGTACAGGGCGTAGCGTAGCACCACATGCCATAGTGTTCAGGGACAGTCCCCCCAGTATTAAACATGCCCCTCCGTATCCATATGCTTGTAAAGACTGCTGTGTTATTAATGGGAGGATAACTGGTCCAGCCGTTATACCGTAATAACTTAACGTCAACCAAAAGACAGATGTTTCGGGGAAATACTTCTCCACTTCGACTGTTAGTAGGAGACCCACTACACCCAGACCGAATCCTGAAGGAAAATGAAAATGAGAAAAGGAGAGGGAGTCATACGTACAGACACACAGACAGAGAATCGAAGGGTAACTGTCGTAAAATGTTCAAAGATCATTCATTATTCATCCCCAAGATTAACAACATAAACATTTTAGTTACTACCTGCCCTAATTATACTCTCCGCTATTATGTTTTTGTTTTTTTGGTGAAACGTGATTTCAATGGAGGCTCAATGTTAACAAAAGTGTCACTTGTTTTTACTTGAAGATATCCCTAAAATTGTCGGTGCATGATTGTTTTTGACAATTTCTGAATGCAAAACATACTGATATGCAAACACAATACTACTTCCATTTTTGTTCCTCAAAAGCATCTAGAGAACCTGCTCCCAATGGTTTTGGGACTCTTAATGACAAGGATAAAGGTCATGGTTATAAGATAATGGGCATAGATTGTGCGTTTTTTATATCCAAGATTATCATACGCATATTAGATACTAACAGGTCTAGTTATTCTGTCCGTTATTATGTCATTTTTATGGCAATGACATTTCGGTAGAATCACAATCGTTAAACAAATGTGCACTGTCTTTTTTTAATCCGTGGTTCTATTTGAAACTGCAACAGCCTCTTCTGGAGGCACAACTAAGACAGAAACTTAAAGAATTTAAGCCACGGATAGCTCATTTCAAGGCAGAAAGAACTTGTTATAGGTAACAAATAACTTTTCAATAAACACATACAAATAACTATTATCAATAAGAAAAGTCACTTCTTGTGGTTGGTAATAGAATTCAGTAAGATGCCAGAAATCGTTACATTGTTGGATAAAAAGAAAATTAAGGTGATAGGCTAACATTGTGGAGCTTCAATTTATAAAAGTTTCAAACTTTGATATCCGAGCTGCATAGTAGTGTTTAAATGGACAAATAAACACCCTAGAATACAAAAGTTTGGAAAGTTATGCTGCCAATGGAAAGGTATGCATGAATAAAGAATTTCTACTCCGGTGGATGATAAAATAGCCTAGATCTGCACAGAGTAAGTCTATGGGAGGAAATGGGCAGGTGAATCCGGTCAATTTGAATACTTGTAGATTTTCACTTTTTTGAAGCACCAAATCTTCATTTTGAAATACAATTTTTTTTCAGGACTTCATTGTTAGACCTTATCAAAGACACTTGGAGCATAAAGGATATGTAGCTCACATTTTTTTAACTGTGGTAAATGTTAGCCAGTGGCTTTAATGCATAGAAGTAGTCACTGTTGCATGACAGTTGTATCAAGAGTTGTAGTGTGTATGAAGTTAAAGGTTAGTGACATGATTGGGAACACTTGAAAATGCCTAAAGAACCAAATGAGTTGAAATATATACCAACTATACACTAGCAGGAGTGGATCTCCCACCTGGGAGGATTTGTTTGTAATTTGTTTAATTAAGGAGAATCAAGCATAAACATAGGAGTATCTTATTTTTTTCCGGGGACGATAAAAATAAGCCCCATAGAGAGCCACACAGCAGGTTTGCCTTCCACGAGGGATATTGACATAGTTATTTTAGAATGAGCCAACGTTTGACTACAAGATTTTCACAGGAGAATCCTTGCATAGTTTACTTGATTCTAGAGTAGTTTCAGCCCAAGTTGAGGACTACCCCCAATCATGTCATTTACCTTTAACACGTCATCTAGCATTTGTTACAGAGCACTGGCGTATCGGGGATGCGGGAGGTTTATCCCCCCCCACTTTTCGAGGGGGGGCGGGCGTATGGCTGTACAATCGATCCCCCTTTTGAGAAAAATATTCTATTTCTTTATTACTTAATCATTGGTAAATTGGCTATTAGTGAGAATTTCTCCTGAATGCCTTTAAATGTCTTAGTCGTCCAATTTTATTATAAAAAACCAAAGCTCCTGGCTCGGTGCGTTTCGTTCCTCGTTGACATTTCCCATATTTGTGGCATTTCGGCCCGGAAATTCCTGGTAGTGGTCCTCGTTTTTCAGTATGGTCTACTGCCATGTAGTATATATAATCGACATTGGTGAAATAGTGTATTATTCCGACTTTTAACTATATTATGTCAAGAATTGGTTTTAGAATGAGAGTATTATATGGCGGACATGTAGAGCCAGCAATCAACTGCCCGGATTAAAGAACATGTCGTAATATGTGGAGGAGGGGGGATAGGAAATATCCACTCATTTTCGGGAAAGGAGGGCATGTTTCTGTACAATATTACCTTCATGTTTGCATAAGTGTTTTTTGTGTTTTATTCATTGGATCTACATTTTTTATTTTTAAATGTAAAGAGATTGTTATCTGCTATCCTGTTGTTTCCAGTTTAATATTCTCTATTCGTATATTATAGTGTTTTTCCATTCGGTCCAAGATGGGCATTCTTCATTCCCTATTCAGAGCCAGATACGAAATGGTGGCTATTACTATTAATTATCACAAAATTGTAGACACAACCCTCAGATATTTTCGAAATGAAGGCATACCGCGCATACGGTTCTTTTTTTAGCAATTGCATTTTTTACTGGTGATAGCCCTCCTGTGCAATGGCGCTTTTTTTTTTACATTTTAGAGCACTGTTCTATTTAGGTGCGTACCGCCTTTGTTTAGTGATACTGTTTTTTTAAATGGCCTTTTTCTCTTTCTTTGTGCCCGTTCTGCACGACTATAGAACAACTTCATTTAATTTTTTTCAGGCTGCTCGCTACGGTCGATCGCAATTTTCTATATATTATGTTTGGAGTCCTTTGGAGTCTGTGAATTTAGAAATTAGATAACATTTTCCCTTTTTAAATGTTTTGCACATGATTCTACGGTCCTCAAAATTTTCTCGTCGTTCGCTGACTGTTCATTGATATTTAAGGCCTGAAACAACTGCAATCTAATGCTATGTATCTGTGTTTTTATTACGCAAAAGATCGAGAAACTAATGTGAAGGTCTAAAATGAATCCAAGTAAGCTATATTGCAATTTAGGGCGAGTAGTGGTTTTGTGACGTTGTAGCGTGTCCTTTTCAAGATGGCCTTGGTTTTGGCTAAATTTGGAATTTGGTGCGATATCCCCCACCCCATCTGGAACGGATTTACGCCCAGGTTACGGTATTGACGTTGGTGTTCTTTTTGCAAATACGAATGTGACGTTTTTTCCATTTCGTTTTGGTCGCAAATGAAGTGCCGCAAAAGGGCTTTGACTTTTTGGTGTTTTTCAAAGGCATACCTGAACAAAAAAAAAAAAAAAAAAATCTGTTTCTAGTAGATAGGTAGCACAGTATTCATTGGCATGCTCGACCTATGTTTAGGCGAATAAGGATGAATTTGCCGGCAACTTTTCTACTTTCTTCTCTGATATTTCGTTGGTTGACTGAAACTGCAGAATTAGTTGACATTGGTATTGCGGATAATTGGATAACAATTGAATGTCAACCACGATTAGATTTTTTTGCTACAGAACCAAAACATCGGAAGGAGCAGTTGAACAAAGAGTGATTAACCACGGCCGGCAAACCAATGATCAACTAAGAAATTATTACTGTGAAGGAAAAGAATATTCCGAAGGCACGAATCGGAGCGTGGTGGTTATGGCTAGTATGTGGAAATTCATCGAACACTGATATTTCACAAAGCGCGATTACTACTTATCAAGATTGACGATAACGGCGTGTAGTGTGATGATAAGTAGAAGAAGAGAGAAGGAGAGAGAGAGAAGAAAGAAAAGAGAGGAAGACGAAGAAGAAGAAGAAGTAGAAGAAGAAGAATACTATTAATAATAATAGAGTCATCTTGCTTACAGGGGCGGCGCCAGGGTAAAATCTTAGGGAGGACGAAATTCGTCGGGAAAATTATCGCGGCCCCCAAAAATGTTCACGGCCAATTCAGCAGGCGAAAACTCGCTCAGTGGGGGGGGGGGGGGAGAGATGGCGGAAAATTTTCGCGGGAAAACGAATTTTTCGCTGCCAAATGTGAAAAAATGGGGGGGGGGCGGCCGACCCCCCTATCCCCCTGTGCCGCCGCCCCTGCTTGCTTACCCAGCTTTAAGACATAACTTGATTTGATATACTACCTCATACAAAAGAAGAAGATAATGATAATAACTAATAATAATGATAATAATAGTAATAATAATAATAATAATAATAATAATAATAATAATAATAATAATAATAATAATAATAATAATAATAATGATAATAATAATAATAATAATAATAATAATGGCAATAACATAACAATAACTTCTATATTCATACTGTTAATCGAAGGAGCAGCATCTTATTTCAGCTTCCTACGTACGCATTGCCCTATTCTATTGAAACTGTTCTCTCCCTCCCTTCTTTCAGTTTTTCTTTTACCCTCGCATATTTTCTGTTGGGCATTTCCGTAAAATAGTAAACTTTTTTGGTCAAAATTAAAAAATCACACAAACATAACAAATGTGGTATCATTTGAAAGCTAAAATACTGAAATGTATGAATCTAAAAGAAATAATTTCATATAGTGCATCGTTGCATTGTGGCAAGGCACTGAAGTTGCCATGGTAACCAGAGACAATTTTGTCAAGTTTACAAAGCTCAAGTTTGAGCCAAATTTTATACCAAATTTAAGCTTTGAAAAAAATTAAGTTTGTTAGTGTTTAAGTTGTGTTTATGTAAGGATTCTTAAAAGACTCTTAAAAGACATTACAGATTTATTTATTTTTTTTCACCAATAAATCAAAAGTAGGCACTTGCAAATGTACGTCGACCCCTTTTTAGGTACACTTTTTTGTTTAAAGAAAACAACAGCAGATGAATTTTTCCTAAGTTAGATGCAAAGCAAGCTCAATGTGTTTAATATATAACCCAAAGAAAGCTCACCGCTTATCCAGTATTTCATGTTAAAGGGGGGTCGGACGTTCAGGTTTTTTGTACGTCCGACCCCCTGTACGTCCGGCCCCTTTTAGACTTGTTTTTATAATTTTTTATGCCTCCGCAACGAAGTTGCCGGAGGCATCATGTTTTCGGGTTGTCCGTCCGTGCGTCCGTCCGTCCGTC
>JZLH01S0056613.1:34761-47187 GCA_001188425.1 Eucidaris tribuloides | reverse complement strand
GGTAACGAGCCCAAATCAGACATATTTTAGGCTCGGTGACCTTTGACCTTTCAGCTCCAAAATCTAATCAGTTTATTGGTGCCTCATAATACATACTTCACCCAAGTTACATCACAATCCGACCAGCCGCTGTCAAGTTATCGCGGTAACGAGCCCAAATCAGACATATTTAAGGCCCGGTGACCTTTGACCTTTGACCTTTCAGCTCCAAAATCTAATCAGTTCATTGGTGGCTCATAGTACATACTTGGTCCTAGTTACATCAAAATCCGATCGGGGGTTCTCAAGTTATCGCGGTAACGAGATCCGGTAACGAGATCCGGTAACGGACGGACGGACGCACGGACGGACAACCCGAAAACATGATGCCTCCGGCAACTTCGTTGCGGAGGCATAAAAATAGAAATATCTGTTGCAATGCGATGCAAATATGTTGCAAATATCATCGGACATACATCAATTTTCCTATAGGTGTTTTCTCCTACCCATATTACACCTCTACACATGGAGCCAAAAAAGTATTTGGTTTCAGAAGGAAAAACCAGTAAGACCACTAAGAAATTTTACTTGGTTTCCAGTTGATTTTAACTTAAAATCAACTGGAAACCAGTTTTATCAAATGTAAGACCAGTAAGACCAGTTGGAAATACCAGTAAGGCCAGTAAGACCAGTAAAACCAGTTGGAAATGAGACCAGTAAGACCAGTGACACCGGTTGGAAATACCAGCAAGACCAGTACGACCAGTTGGAAATACCAGTAAGACCAGTAAGACCAGTTGGAAATACCAGTAACACCAGTTGGAAATACTAGTAACACCAGGTGAAAATACCAGTAAGACCATTAAAGACGCTATATAACACTGTGTACGACCCATTTAAAAAATTGTCAAACTTTGCTAACTTTGCTATCTGACGGTGTTTGAATGGACAAATAAACACCCTAGAACATAAAAGTTCGGAGAGTTATGCTGTCACTAGTACAATATTTGCAGATACAAACTGGCATAATAATTTTGTATCGGCCGATAGGAAATTCTGCAACACAGCAGTCTATGGGGGAAAGCTGGAATGGTCTCTCAATGATTTTCACTTTTTAAAACACTTAATGATCGTTTTAAACTGCAATTTTTTCAGGGCTTCATTTTCATGTAGCTCAGATTTTTTAAACTGGAAACATTGTTATACAGTGGCTTTAAGACCAGTAACACCAGTAAGACCAGTAAGACCAGTGACACCGGTTGGAAATACCAGCAAGACCAGTAAGACCAGTTGGAAATACCAGTAAGACCAGTAAGACCAGTTGGAAATACCAGTAACACCAGTTGGAAATACTAGTAACACCAGGTGAAAATACCAGTAAGACCATTAAGACCAGTAACACCAGTAAGACCAGTTGGAAATACCAGTAAGACCAGTTGGAAATACCAGTAAGACCAGTTGGAAATACCAGTAAAACCAGGTGGAAATACCAGTAAGACCAGCAAGACCAGTAAGACCAGTAAGACCAGTAAGACCAGTTGGAAATACCAGTAACACCAGGTGGAAATACCAGTAAGACCAGTAACACCAGCAAGACCAGTAAGACCAGCTGGAAATACCAGTAAGACTAGTTGGAAATACCAGTAATACCAGGTGGAAATACCAGTAAGACCAGTAAGACCAAGTTTAGTTTTGGGGATTTCTTTTTTATTTGAAAGCTTTAGGCCCAAAGGTCATATCACACCAATAACAGATTCTGAATGTCTTTCGGTTTTTTTATATTAATTAATTTAAATTAAAATCTCGGGTCCCCCCCCCCCGAAGATTTTTCATTAATTAATATTAAAAAAATGAAAGACATTCAGAATCTGTTATCGGTGTGACGTGACCTTTGGGCCTAAAGCTTTCAAATAAAAAGAAATCCCCAAAACTGAACTTGGGCTTTAAGACCAGTAAGACCAGTCAGACCAGTTGGAAATTCCAGTAAGACCAGTTGGAAATACCGCCAAGACCAGTAAGACCAGTTGGAAATACCAACTAGATTTTAATTCGTCACTGAGACGAATTGGTGATAGGGGATTCGCTCCGATCATTAGATCTTAACAGATTGTGACAATCTATATGACGTATCATTGCTTGTTCGAAGTGGTCCCTTTTCACCTTAACTTCTCTGTCAAATATTTATTTATACTTCGACATGCGCGTATGTGTTCGTTCTGACGTGTGTGCACTTATGATTAGCACCAGTAATGATGTTTGTCCAGAAGTTACCCTGTACCACGTTTGGTTATCTTACTTTATGCCAGTCATGAGATATGGACAAAATATGATTTTTATTAATGACGTCGTAGATGACGTCACAACAATTTGGTATGTAAAGTGATGCCTGAAATCTTATCTACACATCATAGACTATCATAATAAGTAATATATAGTAAGGATCATAGTAAATTCTCATGAGTTATGACTGATTTAAGAATTTAAATTAAACGCACGCATACACGTTCGTCGTGACGCCCGCACGCATATGATTAGCACCAGAAATCACTCCAATCACGAGATATGGATGAAATAGGATTTTTCTTTGTGATGTCATAGACGACTTCACAACGATTTGTCATAGGCTATCAGAATAAGCAATAAAAAATAGGGGGCACCGTTAATTCTAAAGAGTTATGAGCGATTTAAGAGTGCTCGACATTCACTATGCGCGCATGTGCGCGCATTTATGATTTTTGGACCTGTAAGCGATATTTTGGGTGCAGGTGGTCAGGAAAGGGTTCTAAATGATTGAGAATACAGTCAGGAATCCAAAAACATACAAAAAACGACGGTATCTGTTCAGGAAAGGGGTGCGTGCCAAAAAACGCGCGCATGCACCAAAACTTTGATGCGCCCGTTCACTGCAATCGAGACGTATGGTCCAAAAGTTGACCCTTGACCTTAACTTGAACTATGCCAAATTCGGTTCTATTTGACTGAAGGCTTGAGATATTGCAAATATAGGTTAAGTCTAAGTTTTGGCTTATTACGTCATAGATGACATCACAGATGGTCTATGACATTGACAAGATTACCATGCCATGGTATTGACATGGGACATAACTGTGCTAAGTTACAAGACTATTTCCGTCATCTTTCTTGAGATATCGTCTGCACAATAAGTGACCAGAAGTATACATGAATAAAGAAAGAAAGAAAGATTCTGACAAAATCTATGTTGTTCCGCAGTTATGTGGATCACCAATAAGACCAGTAAGACCAGTTGGAAATACAAGTAAGCCCAGTAAGCCCAGTTGGAAATACCAGTAAGACCAGTAAGACCAGTTGGAAATACCAGTAAGACCAGTAAGACCAGTTGGAAATACCAGTAAAACCATAAAGAGCACTAAGACCATTAAAACCAGTAAGACCAGTTGGAAATATCATTAAAACCATTAAGACCAGTAAGACCAGTTGGAAATACCAGTAAGACCAATTGGAAATACCAATAAGACCAGTAAGACCAGTTGGAAATACCAGTAATACCATTAAGACCAGTAAGACCATTAAAAGCAGTAAGACCAGTAAGACCAGTTGGAAATACCAGTAAGACTAGTAAAACCAGTAAGACTAGATGGAGATACCAGTAAGACCAGTAAGACCAGGTGGAAATACCAGTAAGACCATTAAGAACAGTAAGTCCATTAAAATCAGT
The DNA here is from genome assembly GCA_001188425.1 of Eucidaris tribuloides. NCBI lineage: Eukaryota > Metazoa > Echinodermata > Echinoidea > Cidaroida > Cidaridae > Eucidaris > Eucidaris tribuloides. Next base: position 43,511 of record JZLH01S0056613.1, on the reverse strand, counting down.
AAGACCAGAATGACCAGTTGGAAATACCAATAAGTCCATTAAAATCAGTAAGACCAGAATGATCAGTTGGAAATACCAATAAGACCATTGAGACCAGGAAGACCAGTAAAACCAGTAAGACCAGTACGACCAATTGGAAATACCAATAAGACCAGGAAGACCAGTAAAACCAGTAAGACCAGTACCACCAGTAAGGCCAGTAGTAAATACCAGTAAGACCAGTTGAAAATACCAGTAAGACCAGTTGAAAATACCAGTAAGACCAGTTGGAAATACCAGTAAAACCATAAAGAGCACTAAGACCATTAAAGGCACTGGATAACAATGTTTTAGCTACATGATTCTCCGATGCTACTTAGTGTCTTTTGTACAGTCTAAAAATGAAGCCCTGGAAAAAATTGCCAGTTGTAAAACAATCATTAAGTGCTTTAAAAAAAGTGAAAATCATTGAGAGGACCATTCCGCTTTTCTCCATTAGACTGCTGTGTTGCCAGAATTTCTAATCGCCCGATATAATTTAATGTGCCAATTTATCTCGCCACATATTGCTACTTAGTGACAGCGCATTAACTAGTCCAAACTTTTTTTCCTAGCGGTGTTTACTTTGATCATTCAACACTGATCTAGTAATGTCAGATAGCAAAGTGGGGACAACTTATTATTAACTGGTCTTCCACAGTGTTATATAGTGTCTTGAAAATCAGTAAGACCAGTAAGACCATTTGGAAATACAAATAAGACCAGTAAGACCAGTTGGAAATACCAGTAAGACCAGTTGGAAATACCAGTAAGACCAGTAACACCATTAAGACCAGTAAGACTAGATGGAAATACCAGTAAGACCAGTAAGACCAGTAAGACCAGGTGGAAATTCCAATAAGACCAGTAATACCCCTTTCATAGTGAAGGCGAAGTGGAGTTACTCCGGAGTAACTCCGGGTTGAGTTGATACGCTTGTACTGCGGACCGACTTTACACCCCCTTTCATACTGGCAAGCACCGCAGCGGTGTATCCGCAGTCGTTTCCATGGCTTACATGCGGGTTCGCGCCATTATGTGCAGCTGAATTTTCCTTAACAAATGATTCTCGCAAATTTTGCAATTAATTGCTTAATTGGTCTGAAGGCCTTCATACTTGACTGCTTAATAGTTGATCTCTTGCCAGACAATTGTGTGATCCGAGTACAAAAACATGATTGAAAATACGGGGATTGACTCAAATACCATCAGTTCACGAACTTGGTGTTGGAGTTAGATAAGTTCTGTGGTTAGGGTATTGATTTCGCTATTACGGATATTTTCGTTAAAAATCAGAAGAGCAACTTACGTCAAAAAAATCTAGAAGCAAACGATTCGAACACGCTACAAAACAAAATCAAACCCAGGAATTAAACTCGCCACGACTAAACTTGCTTGTGACGTTGGGACAGGAAATGTAAACATGCGCGAGATTACCGAGTTAAGCCGACGAACTGCACTTCTGGAGCGGAGTTACTCCGCCTGTAACCCTCTTCTCGAAGTGGGTTGAGTACCAAAGTGGAGTAACTCCTTCTGGACTCCGGAGTAACTCCACTTCGGCTGTCAATATGAAAGGGGTACAAGACCACGTGGAAATACCAGTAAGACCATTAAGACCAGTAAGACCATTAAAATCAGTAAGACCAGTAAGACCATTTGGAAATACAAATAAGACCAGTAAGACCAGTTGGAAATACCAGTAAGACCAGTAAGACCAGTACGACCAGTAAGACCAGTTGGAAATACCAGTAAGACCAGGAAGACCAGTAAAACCAGTAAGACCAGTACAACTAGTTGGAAATACCAATAAGACCAGTAAGACCAGTTGGAAATACCAGCAACACCAGGTGGAAATACCAGTAAGATCATTAAGACCAGTAAGACCAGTACAACCAGTAAGGCCAGTTGTAAATACCAGTAAGACCAGTTGGAAATACCAGTAAAACCAGTTGGAAATACCAGAAAGACCAGTAAGACCAGTTGGAAATACCAAACACCATTAAGACCAGTAAGACCATTAAAACCAGTATGACCAGTACGACCAGTTGGAAATACCAGTAAGACCAATAAGACCAGTTGGAAAAACCAGTAAGACCATTAAGACCAGTAAGACCATTAAAACCAGTAAGACCAGTTGGAAATATCAGCAAGACCAGTAAGACCAGTGACACCAGTTGCAACTGGAAATACCAGGAAGACCAGTAAGACCAGAAAGATCACTTGCAAACATGAGTTGGAAATACCAGTTTAAAACACCAGTAAAAAAACAGAGCAAAGCAGAGGTGCTGTGGCAAGATTGGTAAGGCGCGTGCCTGACAATCTAGAGGTATGGAGTTCGAGTCCGCCCGGCATTAATGTCCTTCAGCAAAACATTTTTAATCTGCTTTGCTGCTCTCCACCCAGGTGTATAAATGGGTACCCGGTAGTGCGCCTATTGTGGCTGCCAAGTCTTGACTGATCTCCGTTTGGAGTGGACAGGTGTCTGATAGACTTGCAAGCATCTGATGACCGGGGTAATAGTAGTGTAAAGCGCTTAGAGATGATGTATTTCATATAAGGCGCTATATAAATCGAAACTATTATTATTATGAAAACATTGGGAAGACCAGATGGAAATGTACCAGTTGAAAATTCCAGTTACAAGACCAATAAAAAATTCCTGTTACAATTTCTGTTTTTGACCAGTTACCAATGTTTCAATTTCCAGAGTTTCCAGTTGAATTTAACTGGTTCAAATGGTCTAGTTGTAACTGGGTTTTCCTTCTGGGAATTGTACTTGACCGACCGACCCAATGCAATGGGGGCGACCCATTTCCTTCTTTGTTTTTTTTTCAATTCACGACCAAAAACACGCAGAAACTAACATTGAAAAGCTGAAAAAAAAGTTGATAAAAAAAATCTGACCAACCGACCCTAATTTTCAAAAATGGCATTTGTAGTACAACCAAACAATTTTCAAAAGTATAGCTTGTAGAGTGCACACAATCGGACCTTCCAAATTTCACCTCTTTGGCTGTAAAAGTCTTTACACTGATGTCACAGTAAACAAAACAAAATAGGTAGTTAGATTTTTCCAGGATACACCTCCACAGCGAATTTGAATGAAATCCAGCAAGAAATGTGGCCAGGAGAGTGCACACAAGTAATGTCACACTGGGGTGGATGTGATGGAGGTGTAACACCGTTAAATTCTTCACAGACTTAAGCTTCCAGGGGATATGACTAGTACAATTGGATTGACACTGGAGGAGGGTTATATTAGTTTACTTATGCAAACATTTCTTCTTCTTTTTTGGGTGGGGGGAGAGATACCTTCTAATACATCAAACATTTTATATACTTGCAGGAAAAACAAATCTTTTGGTTTAAAGTAAGTTTACGTCTATGTTAATATGTTTAAAGTGATAGGCTAACATTGTGGAGCTTCAATTTAAAAAAATTGTCAAACTTTGCTATTTGAGCTACATAGTAGTGTTGGAATGGACAAATAAACATCCTAGAAAACAAAAGTTTGGAAATTTATGCTGCTACTGGCAAGATATGAATGAATAAATAATTATTACTCGGGGCGAGTAAAAAATAGCCTAGATCCACACACGGTAAGTCTATGGGAGGAAATGGGCAGGTGAATCCGGTCAACTTACGATTTTCACTTATTTAAAGCACTAAATAATCATTTTGAAATACAATATTTTCAGGGCTTCATTTTTAGACCTTGTCAAAGACACTTAGAGGGTAAAGAATTATGTAGCTCACATTTGTTTAACTTTGGTAAATGTTAGCCAGTGGCTTTAAACCCTGAAGGACAACAATTTTATAATGTAACACCGTATCAATTCACAACAGTTATCATACTTTTCTAGTTGGAATTCTGTCACACATAACTTCCTGGAAATACTCACTACTTACCTCATATTACCAAGATCAGTTTGTAATTTCTGATTTTCTCGAAACATCCTCTCCTCATTCTCACGGTTACCAGTTTGCAACTTCTTTACTTCACTGTAAAGCCTCTCATTTTCCTGAAAATTAATAGTAACAAGAAATCTAACAATTATTATCATCATCATCATCATCAACAGCAATCAACCAATCAGTCAGCCAAAACATTATCAGTGTACCCATCGACCCATTGACCACATCGCTCGCTGACTTTTTACTTTCACGTCTTGTGAATCTTTCGAGACCATTATCGCGAAAATCGGACATACTGTTAGCGATACTGCGTGACTTCTAATACATGCATGTCAGCTCAAAAATTGCTCAAAGACATGATCTCGTGCACAAAATCAATGCAAACTGTGTTTTTTCATTAACTCATATATCACTTTCATTGGCTGCAATTAATTTACTTTAGCATAATTATGCTTCCAGAAATATCTGCAACCAATTTTGCAAAAAAACCAACAAAGACAAAAGGTCGAAAAATACATAAGAAAATTACAAAACAATAAGATACATCAGATATTAATGCTGATATGGAAAATTATTTTGTAGATAATTGTTAGAAATGTCAAAAAGAATATTTTCAACCAAAATTAGCATTCTACTATGTTGAGTGAGTTCTAGTCGAAAACTTTTATTATGCACTTATTTGCTTAATGATTATCTAAAAATAGAAAATACATATTTATTGAAAATCTAAGTATACAGTCTTGTAGTTTACATCTGGCTCTACGTGCATGCAAATTTTCGCAGCGATCGCATCTGTGGCCAAGATCTGATAGGGTTGGGGGGGGGGGGCAGTAAAAACCTGATCTGAAATAGCCAGGTTAAAATTGGGTTAAACTGTAAATGAAGAAATTCCAAAAACACAAGTCATGCATATATGATGAGGTTACCATGAAGTTCAAAATTTCAGCAGTTTATTCTTGCATTTTTTTGTCTTTTATTTGCACATTGTGATGATGAATTCTGTATAACTTCTGAGAGACCATTCGAGATTTTGGACCTAATAAATTGAATCAAATCTAGAGATTCAGTATGTATACATGTTACTAAATTGTTACCCATTGTTGTAACTGACCTGCTGATATCCTTGCAGCAATGTCTCCTGTTGCACAACCTCCCTCTGTAAGAGTCTGAGTTGTTCTTCTTGACTTACTCCCTCTGGAGTCTTACCAGACACGATGTCTCTCTTCCTGGCTTTCTCCTGGTCATCCTGGCTGTTCAGCTGCACACAGTTGAACATAAGAAATGATTATTAAAGATAACCTGGAGTACTAGTCAATGAAACTCTTTTGAAATGTGGTGCCTCAGAGCAATAATGAAAATTTATTGGAAAGATTTAGGCCCGAGTCAGAACGTTTACAAGACGTTCATACGAACGTTAAAAAGCAAAACGTTTTGCAATTTTGCAATCGTTTAAACCCTTAATTAGACATTAAATGCCAGAAGTTTTACATTACATGATGTACCAATATTGACAAAAGGGTGATAACGGAGCTTCTTACCGAATTACTGCAATTACATGTGTAATGTTTAGCAATAGATGCTAACTATATTTAGTGTGCTGGACATACATTATACCTATCAATTAGGATCACCCTCAAATGAAGCCTACCAATTATAATGCCTCTCTGTCTATTCAGTAAGGCCAGACATTATTGGTTATAATAGTATCATTGTTGTGTTTACTAGACCACCCTCAACATTCTATGGTCCTCTGTATACAGGCACTTCACTAGCACTGGACTTGTACACTAAACATCTACCTAACATTAGAATTTACTCCTAGGTTCCAATGTTCTTTATTGTATTCAATATAAGACGCCACAAAGACTACAATTATGTTTAAACATTTTAAATGTTTTGAGGAATAGTTTAAAATGTTTCACACAAAAAACGTAATTACTCAGGCCTAGAAAGATGAAGTTACCAACAACGAATTGCTCAGAAAAGCCTCCCCTTGTGCATACCTTTGCAACCAACACAAAGTTGTCCTGCTTCAACTGGAAGATCTCTTTTTCGTGGGCCAATCTCAGCTCTTCTTCTTTCCGTGCGTACTCCCTCTGAACCGTCGCCACCTCCGCCTTCAGTTTGGCGTTCAGTCTCCTCTCCTCTTGCCACTGTCGCTGCCACTCATTGACCTCGGCGACCAGCGCCCTCTCTCGGGACAGCGTTTGCAGTCTCGCCTCTCGCAGGCTGACGGACAGGATGGGTTCATCTTTGGATTGTTTTAGCTGGAGAAAGAATATTTTGTCAGTTGAGAATTAAAGGCATCATATAACAATATTTCCATTTAACAAAAACGAGAGCTACATGATTCGCCATGCTACTAGTATCCCTGATAAGCTCTAAAAATGAAGTCCTGAAAAAATTGCAGTTCAAATCGATCCTTTGCGCTTTTAAAAAGTGAAAATCATTGAGCGACCATTTCCGTTTTCCTCCATAGACTGCTGTGTAGCAGCTGTGAATATTTATCAGCTGAGAATAATTCACCAATTTTTATTTGTACATATTTTACAAGTGACAGCATAACTGTCTAAAATTTCGTGTTTCAGGGGTTTATTTGTCCATCCCAACCCCGTCAAATATGTCAGATAGCAAAGTTTGACAATATTTTTAAATGGAGCTTCCACAATGTTATATAGTGTCTTTAAGAATTAACTCTTCTAAATCCTTCAACGGAAAAAAGGTCGTTAATACTGTGCAATTTCTATGGCACTAGCATCCTTTAATTCTTAAGTTATTACCCTTCTAATTCTCAACTGAAGATTTTTGTCATAAGCATTATTTTGTTAATTCAACAACATTTGATGACATAAATGGTACCCTGTGGTACCAAATAGAATCTGCCATTTTCTTGAATTATTTCTTTTTTTTTTAGCACTGTGCCCTGGGTTACAAAACTGTGTAAAAGTTATGTTTGAAGTGTGAAAATAACAACTTTAGCTTCATTTTCACCCCACATATTGTAAGTTTATGTCTCTTTGTTGTGCACTTGCACAGTCTCTGCATATCCACTGATTTCAGTGATAACTGTTGAAAATACATTTTTGGACACAAGAGGGCGCTACACAATGTGGTACAGCAGGGTACAATGGTACCCAGGGTAGCACGTGGTGCATCATATCGTACAACTTTCTCTGAAAATCTCGGCGAATACTTATGTCTTACCATGCAAATAACATTAAATTCCTTTTAACTTGATTTTTACATTTTTGTGTAACTATCATTTTTGTTTTTTTACATCACTGTCACTGTAGAAACTGTTATCCTCTAGTGAAATCACACTACTTGTGGTACAAAACTACACAACTCACATGTTCAGAGTTAATGAATAACCTCGTAATTTGGGGCGCTTGAGCCCTACTTCAATCTGTCAAATTTAATCTCTGGTTTGTCATGTACTAAACGAGATAACTGCATTCCTTGGGGCATGAAGGTACCATAATGGGACAATTTAACTGTCAGGGGGTAGTTTTCCTACTGGGGTAATTTTCTGAGTGTGGGTGGGGGTGGGGGTAGTTGTCCTGGGGGGTAGGTGTCCTGGGGGATGATAGTTCAGGGGTAATTGTCCAGTTGGTATATGTCCAGGGGATAGCTGTCAGAAATACATGATTCATGTAATTTTCATTACCTCAGGCAGCGAGGATACTTTCAAGTCAGCAAACTGCTCATGCAGGGTAGGGGGGGGGGGGGGGTAATCGTCCCAGAGGTAATCGACCTAGGGAGAGGACTGTCTAGGGTTAATTGTCCCATTCGTATATGTCCAGGGGATAGTTGTTCGGATACACATGATTTTTGTGACTTTCATCACCTCAGGGGGTGGGGATGCTTTCATGTCGGCAAACTGCTCCTGCAGGTAGGTGGCAAATGACTCGACGGACGCCAATAGATGGCGCTCTGACTTGTCCTCTCGTCCATTGAGGGCGGGTACTCCAGAACCTGTGAGTGAGATCAAATTAGAATAGATGCACTCACATACAAATACAGCTTTAGGCATAGGCTGCTGCTGAGTCTTTTATAATTTTTGTATTAGTTTCTTTCTTTTTTCCTTTCTTTCTTTGTTAGCTTGCTTATTTGTTGATAGATGTGATTGTTTCATCATCCTATGATATAACATCTGTATTGACATACTTGGTAAAACAGGTATGGCCAATAATAGATATCAAATTAATAGGGTATGGGTGAACATACAGTGGCAAACTTTGCCATCCAGATTTTATACCGACCTTTGACCTTTCGTTTCCCAACATCAGCAGGTGACCACGCAGCCTTCCCATCAGGCTTAGGTTGCCCGTACCCGGAGCTCCTGATGTGGCTGAAACGACCTTTAGGTTTTGACGGACTTCTCTTCTTGGCTGACTTCTTGGCCTGTGAAGCTTTTTGTGGGGTAGTATCAATGGATTCTTGATCAGCCGCCTGTTGACATGTAACAAGTTTGAGAATAATTAGGAGGGGAGGTGGAAAAGTTAGTATACTGACTATCGAGGAGTTGCGCTACATCAATGAAACTGGTCATGCATTAAAAAGCCCCTTCAACCCAAATGCATGCCAACTTCTCTTCATGCCTTTTGCTCTGTACATCACCAAATCACTAATTATTTTGTAAAAATATACATCAAATATTTTTAAACATGTTTAAAACATAATTTTCTGTGTGATGCTAAACCCCACATCTAAAATAACCCCCCAAATCATCTTTATTTCATATTCCAGTTGGGACATCATCATGGTTCTGGTTCTGGTGAAATACTGCATATGGGTCATTCCGTGTCAATTCACCC
>JZLH01S0056589.1:46343-56967 GCA_001188425.1 Eucidaris tribuloides | reverse complement strand
AGCGAGTTTTGCAGATTAATCATTCATTCAAAACCAGGAATTTCATCTCAAAAAACAAATCTGTGAATGTCAAAAAAGAGTCCGAATAACAAGAGATGAGAACCAAACAAGTAGCCTTTAACTGTTTTTTTTATTTCAGTGTCATTTTAGGCTGCCTAATTGAAAGAATATCATGAGCACTTACCTTCGTGACGCTCTAAGGGCCACGTAGGGGGCTAGTTTAATTAACCCTTTGCACGCAAATGTTGCAATTTTGCACATTCGTACAATTAAATTCTCAATTGTATTAATTAGTTTTCTTTGTTACATTTGCACTTGAAAAGCTAACAAGTGGCCATGATGCTTAAGCAACATAGAATAATTAACAGCATCAATGGTGCAATAAGGAAAGCAAGATTTAAAGAAAATTTCAAAATAACGATCATCATTATTATCCCCTCATAATTAATTCAGCGTGCAAAGAGTTAATCACCCTGATGTCATAGGCCTCTTTCATTATCTGCAAATTTCTGCTTTCAAAATACACATCACAAAATATGCCATAAATCACATCTTCAAAACACAAGCACACTATTTAAATGGATTTCAGTTTTTATTTATTTATTTGATTTGGGATCTGCACACACTGTATGCACCTCTATCTCACACAAAGCAACACTCACAGAAAAAAAGTTATGTTTACACACCTCACCTCTGCACTGCACAAAACGTCTTACATCATGCATGCAAACACTCAATTGCACCCCACCCTACCAAGTCCCGCCCTTACCCCCCCCCCTTCAAGGCATTCAAATTTTTGAAAAACCATCATAATGAGTAATATGTTTAAGATATGGTATTAAATTTTTCAGGCGTATTGGAAAATATAGCCTGAATGATCATTAAAAAAATTGATTTCTTGTAGTCAATTGTATTCTACACATCTTATGTAATAGTATGTAATTCATATTTTATAATTTTGAGACTTTACATTTTCAGCCTAAAATATGAGTCATTGACTACAGGTTATGTTGATGATGATGTCAAATATTTCAATTTCTAAGTTCTCTAAAATTCTTTTTCTATACACCCTTTCCCCCTGAGTTCCTACCCCACTGCCCCTTGTGTATTTATTTCCCCATGTGCATGTTACATGCTGTAAAATGGCACCAAGATCATTAGAAATGTAATTATATCATACCTACAATGTACAACATCTGGCCAAAATATCTTAAAACTTTTTCTTAGTGAATTTTCTCACATAATTGATTAAGCTTTACGTTTGCAGGAAGTCTTGGATGTTTTTGTAATGTATAGGTATGAAATATCTAAAAATAAAAGTCTATGTCTGTATTGAATTCAAATTATATTTATTAAATCAATAATGTTAAAAAATATATTGATATATGTTACATTTCTATTGATCTATGTACGTAAAAGTATAAGTATATTTTTATATGTACACTTAAATGATATATGACATACCAGTTTATATTACCTTACCATTGCCATCAAACATAATTTATTCAAAAGTAATTTAAGAGCAATTCAGGTTTCTAGCCTGATTAGATTAAAAATGTTTTAATAAAACTAGTAGTACCTTCTCAAATTAGAAAAGAATGTCAACAGTTATTCATTAATATTATGAGCATCAGTTGCATGATATTGCATGTAATTTCAGAACTAATGTGAATTTATTGTAGATTTCTTTTTCCTAAAGCATGACTACGTCTCATGAATAATTTTAACCCCAAAAAATCAGCAAAAACTTAACAAATTAAAGCATGCATTGTATTATTTGATAATCTATTCCAAAAAGCATTTCGATAGAGATAAAAAAATCTATCAATGCCTCATGTATGCATCTTGAATAGAGTGAGTGTCATGCAATTCTTTTTTCATTGTAGCAGATTAATGAGTGGATGTTAAACTAGCATATTGGATGGAGATTTGAATAAATTCTGATAATGAGCCAAAAATTTAAATATTTGTGAATCAGGAATGAATTTATAATTCTATTTATGAATTTGGTAATTTTGTTACCTTAAACGTTTTACAAAGTACTCATAAAATAGTAACAATTCAGGTTTATTCTTTGGTAGAATTAACAGATATCCAATATGTTACCAAATGTATATCTGGCACTGTAAGCATGTATGATTATGACAGTTATTTTTATTTTCAAGGTTGCATATTATGTTTTCCATCACGGTGTGTTGCATTGGGATTATCATGCATATTCATGAGTCATGACAGCATTCATATATTTATATATATAATCAATTTATTTATTGAAGTATGTTGTGATATCATGCCAGCGTCTGAGGTGTTTTGCAATTAGTTTCTTTAAAAAAAAAACCCTACAGGGACCCTTCTTTTTGTGATAATTCAAGCCGTAGTGCTCAGATATGGGTTTCATGTTTTTCAAAACATCACAATTAAATTACAAAATCAAATATGAAACTATCAAATTAATTTTCTTGAAAAATATTTGTTTCATAAAACTGAGAGCAAGGTTATTGCTGCATAATGAATCAAATTACCTTGAGTGCTAATTACTGGAATGCTTTTCGTACCTAAAAAATGAAAATTGATGTACATTTCATACAAACATTTCATAAAACATGAAACCTAAAACGTCTGATTCATGCCAAATTTCTACTCAAAAAAAAGAAGAAAAAGGAAACCAACCCAATCAGATAGAAATAAAGTTTGAAGTGGCTTTTGATTGGTCCCCGTCCGCCCAAAATCATGCCTACTAGGTTCAAACATACCATCCCTCTCACAACAGTAGCTCAACTTTCTTGATGATATGAGTATGATGTTATTTCGTCTGTTTGTCTGTCCCTCAACTTTTGCCAAAGTCTGTCGATGTGTATTTATATCGGTCAGTAACCATGGTAACTTGACTAACAATTACTCACACACAATCTATTCCTCTACTCTTTGTATGTGTTTCTTAAGCTGTTCTGCTCTTTCTGAGCTTGTCACGGTTCAACTAACACAATTCATATACTCTGGGAGAGCAATGGTTGATATTAACTTGGAATATGTATTATATATTCACATATCAGGTGTATTTATACTGTGTTACGTATGTTTTATACAATATATACGAGTGCACTGCATTAATTTTCTCTAAAATACTCAGCAGCATAGTAGTATATACTTCCATCATTTCTTATCTCAAAATATTTGAAAGCTATATTACAACAAAGGCCAAAAAAAAAATAGTTCATCCAAATCTTAGGTCTTGCCAGCTTTCTACAAACATATATACAATGAAAGTGTTTTATAGCAAAAGCTAGAAAAGTAGTTTATGTGCCATTTTCGTTATCAAGATATGCAAACAAGTACACGTACTATGGTGAGCAGCTATAAGATCAGAGATGATTAATGCTTTTAACTAGCTTTCTATAAAGAGTCAAATGTTACCTGTACGTAGTTCCACATCCTAACCCCCAAAATGACAATAAAAAACAAAAACCAGGAAGAGGGATAGTCTGTAAAGACAAGATAATATTATCAACAGGAGAATGTTTATTTTCAACCTCTTTGATATTAGTTTCTTTCTGTTAATATTTTTTTTTCGCAAACGACTTTCTATCAGAAGATTCTGTCTTTTATAGAATTTTATTCCTTTTCTTTGTCATATTTTCATTTGATAGAGTGAGCAACGATATTAATTCCAAAATTTGTTTCCATGTCTTCTTTTTTCTTTAACCCGTTTACTCCTAGAACTAGCTGATACAGTAGATGAGTACAATTTTGTAGAAATATGGCAAAATTGGGGTTGTTTTGGGTTCATTTGAGGAGCCAACTGCTGCATCTAACACTGCTCATAGCAGCAGATACTCATAAGATGTCTGGTAATCTTGGAAGCGTTGGCCAAATTACACAAACACAATGTCTAGATCCGTACGTGTTCCCCACTAGCTCATGCTGTGATGATTCTGATAGATATGCCATGAGACTTAAAAGAAGAAAAACAAATCTTGAAAAATAAAGCTTTGCACTGTTTTTGTTTCATTGTGGTTTGTCCATTCCTCAGTGTAACAAAATATATACAGTTTCGTTGAATAACTGATACATAAGTATTTACTTCACATTCTGTTTCCACGTAAACTGCAATATCCCTATATACTTGCATATTACAATTCAAAGTAATATATTCTGCTGCAACTGAATGATCTAACATATACTTCATACTTGAATGTACTGAGCATTGCAAAATACATGTAAGTAAAGTCTGTTTACCAATCATAGACGTATCATTCGACTTCTTGTCATATTTACTGGAGAAATCTGAATTGTTTGATTGCTTGTCTTTAGTACACATTTGTATTTTATGCCTGTACCACCTAAGATGACCAGGGGCAATATGTTCTCAAGTTATCTGTCCATTTTCATTTGCTAATTCCATTTTGACAACGGAATCGGAATCAATGATTTTACTTGAATTGGTCCTGGTATAGATTCATGTGTACTTATTACCTGATTGGATTTAGGGTCAGTCTTCCAAAGGTTAGAGTTCATAGGTTAATTTACATTTTGTTGTTGAAAGAACTGATACTTATGTTGTTAGAGTAAAGACTAGCAAAACAAAGAAAACTCCTGGAAACTATGATTTATGGCACTAAACTACGAGGGATGAAAAAAACAATCACATATCGCTTTTTTCCATTCAGAAATAAGATGAAAAAGCTCTTTTATGATTACATCAAAAACAATTTAGAGTACATGAAATTGGTGCTTATCAAGGAAATGATGTTTATGACCATTTAGAGTGAATAGGAACTGATAAAAGAGTAGACATTAGTGATCACAAATCTCGCGTATGACAGTGAAAATATGTCGCAGGATTACCTCTGTGTAATGACTAGTAAGGGGATCACTTAACAGATTAGCCAATGCGTCCCACCGCAAGTCGTTTGGGGTAATAATCCAATTTCACGGGCAACGGTTTCTCTAGTACCTCGCCGTCGTCCTCACGTGTTGCGTCTCTTTCATCGCCTGCCTTGCGGGGCGCAGACATCTCGACATGTTTGAGTCAGAATTTGAGCACACATATTCGTTTACTCAGCGTGTGGTGTGCAAAGCTATAGTTAGCATTTAATGGCCGTGCTATAACACTAAATGATCGACTCTAGGCAATTTCATAGAGGGTGGGTGGGGGGGGGTGGGGGTGAAGGTAGACATAAAAAGCCTTGTCATTAAACCTGGGTGCGATATTTGAGGAGCACCGCGATAGTCGGGAAAGCTTGACAGAGATGAGATGCTGGATTTTCATGCCTGTTAAGATTTATATTTTTCATTATAGATGGGAAATAAAGAGTGCATGTATGTGCCTGCCAGTTGCCCTAACCCATATACGACCATGGATGCAAATCTGTGATCTCCTTTTTACACTTAAAGAAATCAAGGAGTGTCCCCTCAATCAAGGATTGTGGAATTATATATTACTTTTTTTTCTTGACATGTGTAGAGGGTCCCACTATATCAAGATAGATACAAGTAGATATATATAGATAGATAGATAGATAGATAGATAGATAGATAGATAAATAGATAAATAGATAGATGGATAGATAGATGGATAGATACATGTAGGTAGACATGTATGTTACTATTGGTATTTTAACCAAAATAAGTGAAACATATATTTTGAGGGCAATCATCATTTTAATCAATAATGACAAATCCATAGTGTACAATAGTACAAAACCTGACTATTCCCTTCTGCGGGCTCTGTAACCTGCCCCCAGAATTGCCTTGTCAAACAATCTTTCAAAATATTGTTTTTGTCCAACATTTTTTTGCAACAAATTTGCCAATGATGCCGTGCTGCTAGTTGAAATACTGCAGGATTATTGTTGTTGTTCTTTTGTGTCATAAATGTACAGTTCTTCATCATGCTTCATCTTGTAATGCATTTCATTTCACTTCTGAAGCAGCCAGCTGTTCTGTGTTCCACTTTTAGATTTAAAGCAGACTGATTTCTTCAGATTTCCATCTTTGCTATGTAGTTTCATGAATTACTAAACCATAACAAATTATGCTTTCTAAAAAGCAACATTTAAATAAAATTGTTAGAAATAATTATGACATTTTGATGTCAGCTCTCCCCACTACAGCCCTGATAAAAATCACAGATTCAACAAAGAGTAAAATTAAATATTAATGGCAAATCTAGTTCCTAGATATGAAAGAATTAGAATTACTATCCCTAGAATTCATAAAATAACCAGATTTTATTTCCATTGTAATATGCAAAATAATTAACCTCGATGTATCAGTCTTTAATAGTACTTATCCAGTTTATTGAAGGGGGAATCACCACACAAATTGGGAGAATAGTTTCAGTTACTTTATTCCAAATGCAAACCAAGATACAGAATAGTAATTTCATATTAAAAAAAAATTGACAGTTCACAAAGTCATGATGAAATGAAAGAGCTGTAAAATTTGAAATTTGTTTCTCATAAAGCAAATCAATTAGTAAGAGGTGTATTCTTTCAAACTATTCCTTAAAACCCCAGGCTAACAATAACCACAGTTAAAAAACAATGTGAGCTACAGTATCCTTCATGCTCTAAGTGTCTTTGATAAGGTCTAAAAATGAAGCCCTGAAAAAAAATTGTAATTTGAAAATGATGATTTAGTGCTTATAAAAAAGTAAAATATACAAGAACTCATGTTGACCAGATTCACCTGCCCATTTCTTCCCATAGACTTACTGTGTGTAGGTCTAGGTTATTTTATCCTCCACCAGAGTGAAAATTGTTTATTCATAAATATCTTGACAGTGGCAGCATAACAACTTTTGTATTCTAGGATGTTTATTTGTCCATTTAAACACTACTATGTAGTTCAGACATCAAAGTTTGACAATCTTTTTTAAATTGAAGCTCCACAATGTTAGCCTATAAAAGTGGCAAAATGGCACAAAATGACAAAATATCATGCACATTGCAATAATTTCCACACTTTGCCTTTGCATGCTATTAAATCAACAATTTGCTATTTTTTATTCTCTCATTAGTTCTATTAAATTTGAAATTCACTCACCTTTTTAGCTCACCTGAGCCAAAGGCTCAAGTGAGCTATTGTGATCGCTTTTTGTCCGTCGTGCGTCGTGCAGTGTGCGTCGTGCGTAAACTTTTACACAATTTCAGCTTCTTCTTCCAAATGCATGATTGGATTTGGCCCAAAATTGGCAGGAATGATCCTTAGGGGGTAGGGATTGAAGGGTCCCCAACTGGTCCACCTGGCCCCGCGGGGGGCCCAGGGGCAGGGCCCTAAAGGGCCAAAAGTAGGTAGTTTTCAAACATCTTCTTCTCTAGATCCAGAAATAGTTTAGTTAAGCCACTTTGTGTGTAGATACCTCTATATGTGCTGAATTAATGTTCCTCATGACAATGCCCAGGGTGGCCCTGTATTGCCCCCAAGGGGGGCAAAAGTTTGGGGGTAGGACCCTATAGGAATAATTCACATTCACATCAATGGATTTAGACCAAACTTGGTGGGAATGATCCTCAGGGGGAGGGGAAAGAGGGTTCCTGGAATGGTACACCAGGCCCCCCTGGGGGCCCAGGGGGCAGGGCCCATAAGGGCCCAAACTAGGTAACTTTCTAACCACAAGCCCATTTGTAACCAAACTTGGGTGGTAGATGCGTAACAGGGACCTCAATGTTATTTGGGGGTCAAGGTCACATAAGTAGGTCAAAGGTCAAATGTTAGATACTAGGGTGTGCCTTGTTATTATAAAAACGGATGTTAGAATTTAATTTAACTTGGCAAAATCAGCTGTGGCAAGGGGATGCAAAGTTTTTCAACTGGTTCATTTGGCTATGTTGTTGCCTAGATATCAGGCTCCAAGGGCCAAAACTACATGTACATGTAGAACTGATGTTTTTTCTATGGGTACCATAGAGAGTTTGCGAGACCTCAGGTGAGCGTCGTGCCCCCCGGGGCTCTTGTTATATAAAGAAATTAATTAACTTTATGCAGTGGCAGAAAGTGTAATCATGGAGGCTGAGTATTACTTCATTATAGAGTGCAAATATCTGCCACCCATTTTGCCAAAAGTGTGAATACATGAGAAATATATAAACAAAATCAAAATGTTAAAAGTTCTCCCCTCATTGGTTAGACCAGAAATTACCAAGAAGTTATTCACATCTAAACACACAAAAAAAGTAACTACCCCATTATTCAAAATTCTATAACTTTTTAAACAAACGGTTTTGAGCAAAATAATTTGGCAATGGTGTTTCTGCACTGATTGACTAACTTCTGTGTGAAAATGTGATTGATCCGTCAAGTCATGCATGAGTGAGCACGCATTAAAGGCAAAAATGTCACTTTTCAAAAGTCACAAGGGTCATTTTGAGGGATTTGTGATGCAGGATTTTGACAAATTCTGTTTCTGTTTAATGATTAAGCGCTTTGTATGTTGATCATCGTTTGACCCCCTTCCACCTTTTGGCACTTTTCGCATATTTTGTGGTTCAGTGAGCTCAATTTAAAAAATTTCCGTCCTTCCTCAATTTTGAAATTGTAAAATCCATTAAGTTTATTGAAAAAAATGAAATCTGATATTTTTCACCAAAATGTATCTTTACATGTTGCACGAGGTTGTAACCATGTCATGGTTTAGTGAGAACAGAACACTTTATAAATAAAGCAAACAATACCATTATTTACCATTATTTTGGCATAAGAGATGACTCTTGTGACTTTTGAAAAGTGGTATTTTTGCCTTTAATTCATGCTCACTCATGCATGGCTTGACAGATAAATCTTATTTTCACACAGATGTTAGTCAATGAGTGTAGAAAAAATGTTCCTGCCAAATTATTTTGCTAAAACTTATTTTGTTAAAAAGTTATGGTAGTTTGAAAAAGGGGGTAGTTACTCTCTTTGTTGTGTGTAATTATCAAAAACATGAAGAACCATATCCAATTCTCAGGCAGCACTCTGCAAGCACACATTTCTTTGGATTCCATGACTGGATAGTGGGTATTTATATCAATTCCAAGAAAACATTTTTTCATTGGCTTTTGCGAGATATAAATTCAGTGGGACATCGGGTGTGCACTACTAGTAATCAAATTTACATGCAGTCATGCAGAATCCTAAAAGAGCACTTCAAAAGTTTATTAAGAACCACTGAAATATTGCTACATGAAGCTGCATATAGTACTCCAATCATGCGAATGATGCTTTTTTGTAGCACATAGCTAGATCAGTGTCATACATACAGATCTCAGCAAATCAGTAGAATTTTGTATTAAGTTGCCAATAAAAATAATAATGGAACTGCACAGTTCATTTCCTGCTCTGGACAATATATGCAATGTCGTGTGGAATGTTTTTTTTTTCTTTCTTTTTGCTTCATGTGTATGGCAGTAAATTCAGAAAGATTTGCACCAAAGCCTAGGTAATGGTCTTTAGGTGTTCATTTGGGGGGTGTCAAATGTTAACAACTGATAAAGCTTAAAAATTTTTCTTCGTGTGCACATGCTCATTAAGACATGTACCTTATTTTTCTGTAGAGAGGATGTATGCCTCATTAAGAATTCTTCTAACATTTACAGATTTGCTTTTGAATTACTGTATTTGCCTCTAAACAGTAGTAAAATCTGGTGTAATTGCAAAACATATTTTTAACATGTTGATTGTTCTTGTTTATGTAGTAAACTAAAAAAAATATATATGTGAAACACAAAATTTGGCAATAACAGGTCATCAAAGTGAATATACTGTGAGTAGGCACTTATAGTAACTTGTCATTTCATAAAATGTTTTTCGTGCCCTAAGGCCTTGTCAGCATTGACAAATTATTTGTGCCTTTACATTTTGATTGATTCTAGCTTTTTTTAGTTTGATGAACACGTTTGCAAATCAATAACTCCACTTAAACTTGGAGTAGTAATGGGAGACCTGTTTTTTACACACATTTTGGTTGCTACTTTGATGGGGAATGATAATTTGATTTCAGCATAATCAATATGAAATATGCCAGTGAATTTCGTTTTTTGTTATATCAGCACTTAAAGGAACATTCTTGATTACATTTCAGAGAGATGTGCACTAAGAGAAAAAAAGGTGTTACCTTTTTGAAAATAAAGAACTGTTTTAGATAATTGTATTTCTTTCAATAAAATTCAACATGCACCTTATTTTACATCTAAGAAAAAATAGTAGTTTTTATTTTGCATACATGTGAAATTACAAATAAATGCATATGTGCGTATTTGTAATTAAAGACCTCAAAGTGTAGTACACTGTATTTGTATTTCATATAACACATATTTTCATCATTTAAGGATTTCAAATTGCTACATTTTTTTCTTTTTATTGTGGAGTCTTACCATAAAGATATTTTCCATATTTAATTACCTCTACAGAAAATAAATCACCCATATTTATTATCCGATTTTCATGTTACATTGTGTGCTGTGTGTGTGTGTTTGTTGTGTGTGTATGTGTGCATGTATGTGTGAGCTTGTGTGTGTGTATCTGTGTGTTTGTTTGTTTGTGTGTGTGTGTGTGTGTGTGTGTGTGTGTGTGTGTGTGTGTGTGTGTGTGTGTGTGTGTGTGTGTGTGTGTGTGTGTGTGTGTGTGTGTGTGTGTTGTTGTG
>JZLH01S0056589.1:24827-39423 GCA_001188425.1 Eucidaris tribuloides | reverse complement strand
CACTCCAGCGACGATATACTAGTATCAGAGCAGAGTTGGGACAGCTGAAATACGGAAATGAAGACACTTGTGAAAAAGAGGAACTACCATGCACAAACAACGTGGAAGTGCAAAAGTGATACTGATGTGGAGATTTTGAGATGACATGACGGTTGACGACAGCGTGAAGGAAAGAGTTACGCAAAAAAAGTGCCAAAATTTATGACAAATCCTGGAATGAACCAACCATTGAGCTATGACTGTTACACACTTTGGTTCATCTCGATTCAACCATTCATTATCATCCCAAAGGTGTTTCATTTTCATTATATAACCATATGTTAAGATGAACTTATAACCAGACTGAAGAGTTCAAAATATGGATTTATTCATATATAATCCATCTTGTATGCACTGTACAGTAATATTTATTTACAAAAATGTTTCTTCAGTAGAGTACCTAGAAAATCATGCAAGTAAGCAAGCTACAGTATACATTTAGAGAGTATGTATACAAAAAAGGGGAAAAAAGTGACCGTGAATGTCCTGAACATGGTCACAAAAAAGAACCATTCATTTTCTCTCTCAGATATACATATCAACGTTTAAACCCATTACACAAATGTTTATTCTCGCCACAAATAACCACACAAAACTTATTCAGTTGTATTATTGTATTACAGTAATATAGAATTATGAAGTATGCCAAATAATCTAATATAGATATAATATTCTCTTTAGATTATGACAATTGAACTATGTGTTGTGTGTGAATTTGTGTAAGAGGTTGTGTTATGAGTCATACAAAAGTAGATGCGCACATTATTGTAAGGTGTATTATATATTTATTTATTTATTTATTTATTTATTTATTTATTTATTTATTTATTTATTTATTTATTTGTTAATTTATTTATTCATTTTGATTGATTTATTCATATACAGTACACAGTAATCAATTGAGTGCTAATATGGAATTAAGTTCATCCTCTTTGGCATGCCAAAACTTCAAATAATGTTCTTATTTCTTACTGAAATCATACTCCAATATTTGTTCTTAATAACTTAAAAGTTGAATCTGTAATACACATACATTGTACAGTAATATAGATTCATTTGATTTTAGTTAAATCCTAAATATAAACATTCAGAATATTGCCAAAATAGATATTCTTTTGCTAGTTCGAAGAGCAAAATGTACAGAAATAATAGTATATTTATCAACCAGTTTGTCACCCTGTGTATTGTTAAAATGTGTTGGATTTTGTTTCTTGTGTGTGTGTGTCATTTTGTTAACCTTTCATCTTGTTAAAAATGGTATGTTGCTTTGCATGAAATGGCTGTAATTGCTTTACTCTTACTCAAGATTGTTTTGAAAATATTTTACCTGATTAATAATCAAGTTTTGATTTTTTTTGCAGCCTCGTTATCCCGACCAAGTTAACCATTGCTCCCCTCTTTACTAAGATGTTCATGATAATTTGAATACAGTTGTTTGTGTTTTTGTTTTGTTTAATCAATGACTAATGATGGCAATTAATTCTGTTGTGTTTTTTCTCTTAACCAACTAACATTCATGAACAGTATGATGTTTAGTTGTAATTTGTGGTTGTTGATTTGTTTGGGGAATTACTGGTTTATCCTAACATTCTGATTAAACACAATATAAAGATGTTGACTTTGTTTTTGTTCTTCTTATTTTCATCGTCAAAAGCTTACATAGGTTTGCATGAGGGCTTCTGAATGTAAAAGCAATGGTTCACAGTAGTTTGGCTGAAGTACATAGTAGATTCTTAATGCTTTTATATATTCTGTACATATATATGATTTGTTACCTGTAGAAGAAAAGTCAAAATTACCAGATTCATTTGTAAATAATAATTGTTTGAATTTAATCACGACCACAGAATCTATAATGGAAGCCTAGATAATTGTAGGTACTGTAAATGAAATTCACTGTAAGGTTACATCATTATACTGCTGAATTTAAAGACTCAAAGTGAAATTCAAGTTATTTTAGATAATGCAGTGAGATATGACCATACCTGCCAACTGTTCCTATTAAATAGGAATATTCCTATTTTATGAAAAAAAAGCAATTTTAACCCCTTTGTTCCTATTTTTGTTCAAATTTGTCTGTAATGTATAGGAAATCTAGGAATGTTCCTATTTTTTTTGGGGGGGGGGGTAATTTGTTCCTATTTCTTAGCGTTTAGGGTTGGCAGGTATGTATTACCTTTCTAAATTAACAATTTATGAAACTCAACTTTCTCTTCTAAAGACTAATCATCTGTATGTTACATTAACCCAAGTCTTCCTGTGATAAATGCAACCTAAGCAAATGAAGGACTAATGTACAAAATACAAACATATAGCTAAACATTTGACATTTACACTCCGCACACTAAGTCTTGATTATGAAATGATAATTTTCATAACAAGTAGTAGTAATAGTGTAGTTGTACAAGTGCATGTAATGTTTTTAGTTGAAGTAGTAATAGTTGTAGTAATAATAATAATGATGATAATAATAATAATAATAATAATAATAATAATAATAATGATAATAATAACCATCATAATAGTAATAATAACAACAATTATGCAGGCTGTAAGATCTTATCAATTTTCACAACACATTTGTTCTTTTTATTTACAAATTAAAGTGTAAATCATGAAATGCAATGTGAAGGTTTTTTCCTCGATTTTTCTTCATGAGTAATAAAGATTAATATCTCTACATCAAAGTAAGATAAAATAATAATTTAAAAAATATCTCCTAACATACTAAATGCTTGGATGCAAAAAGTATCTACAGTGTGTCTCAAAAAAATGTGCAAGTCAAAAGCACCCTCTTTGGCAATTAAAACCATTGTTGTGACTGACACTTGCATCAATGTAAAGAGCATAGCATATGCTTTCTAATGGCATTTGTTTTGTTCAATTTGCTTATTTCAATCTCAAGATATGTGTGTAGTTAACAAAGAAATGGTAAAATGACATTGTACCATTTTACAAGTCAGATTGCCTGATGCTATCATTGACTGCAGTAAAAGTGGCACAATTGTGATTTTACCCTGTCGTCGTTAACTTAACGTATCTCCAGATTAAAACAAGCAAGTTTAATAAAACAAATGCAATTTGAAATCTTAAACTATACCCTTGACGTTGATGTAAATTTCAGTCACAACAGTACTTCCTAATTGTCAAAGATGACGCTTTTGACTTTCACTTTTTTTTTTGTAGGCACACTTTACATGACATCATGACTGTCTTCAGTTCTGTGATTGAAGACTGTAGAATAAGAAGTACTGAAGTCACATACTACTTTTGAGAAACAAAGGCTCAAGATTTTCAAATTTTTCTACTGATTACAATTGTTTGAGTTGTACATCCAAACTTGGTGAAGCTAATTGACACAATAAAAGATAAATGTAGGACAAGAACAAACATTGTCACACTTGTCGATTTCCAATAATCAATATCAATATTGTGGACTTCAGTACTTCTTCCTCTAAAAAAAAGGGGTCTGAGGAAAACAAATGCATTTCTCGAATAAATGACTGTCAAAAACACCTAATTGTATGTATTTTTAGAAGGTCCTCAGTAAGACGAACAATTTGATATGGTATATGTCAAATTTGGCCGTTTTTTAAAATTTGACCTCATTTGACCGTTGCTCGGAAGTGACCCCATATCTCATCAACAAAACACAAAATACATGATAAATAATATATTTTGTTAATCCTTGTAATTAGTCACATAATTTGAAATATATTTTGAAGAAATTAGACCAAGTAAAAAATTTGACCCCGGTTGACCCCTCCTCTGACCCCTTCTAGGGAAGGGTCAAATTGTCCACAATTTGTTCAAAAAAATTTCCCGGCATGAAACGACTTCAAAATAATCACTAACTCAAGACTTAAGTGCTTCTTATTCTATACTCTTCATTTCCAATCTGCTGTGTCTGCCCTAAGGATTAAGGTGCATTGGGGATGATATTCTAATGACATGTTCAAGAAATGTTCATCGTAAACTTAAAATTTGCAGAAAATGCCTCAAATTTTCCCTTTTTCAACCAAAATTTTCACTTTACCTTTTCCAAAAATAAGGTAATATGAAGGAAAGAAAAATGCATGTTGGCCAATGGGGGGCAGCAAACTTATTGTATTTCATTCGTCTTTAATTGATCGATTGATTTTGATAATTCTCTAGAAATAAACAACGAAACAAATCAAACATGGCACATAATCTTGAACTGTGTGAATACATTTGAAAAAAAGGGGAAAAATGCATTCAAAATTGAATTGGTCAACAACACGTACATGTATGTACATGTTGATATTGGATTATTATGAAATTGAAGGGTAATAAAAGAACCTACATAAAAGTAAACTTGTAAAATTGCAGGTTCCTGAAATAGAGGTTGAATCACAGTAGGAAAATGGATAAGCGTAGATTGACTCCCCCCCCCCCCAAAAAAAAAAAAACTGGAGGGCAAATGGAGCAAGATTACACAGGAAAAAAGGGTGTAGGTGTAAACCTACCAATTACTTTTGATTTACTGCATAAATTAATCCTAATTAATAATGTACAAATTATTTTGTTGCAGGATAAAACTTGGCCAGAGCATAATGTAAATTCTACGTACATGTAGATAACAATTTCAGTCTTTTGTTCTCGTACATTGTAGAAATATCTGAAAAGACACTGATTGGGGTTGACGTTGGTAACTCGGGATAAAGGCGGACTGTCTGATTAATTGTGGCAGGTAACCTGTTTGGTATTTGTCAGACATGCGTGTGGATTTCGGGTATACACTGACGGAATGAAGGGTTGCGCAACAACTGTCCATGTTGATTTCAATGTCCCTATCTCATTCCTGTCACGTACATGTCAAAACATGGCCGAGTGACAAAATTGGATTGGATGGATTGTTCATTTTAGAGATAAAACAAGAAGCCTTTACTGTGTACTTACTGAGGAAATGATAATGACATTCACAGAGAAAGTTCCAATAGTATATAAAAAAGTAGTTTTTTAAACTACATGTACTTTTGTCAGTCATGATGGTCAAAATAATCATTGTAAGTAATCCTAAAACAGATACATGACATTTTTAAAATGCATTCCTCCGACATTTTAACATTAGAAAGATATACTTTGATACACCTGAATAGTATTATCGAGTAAAATCATATGAACCTATTTTGTATTTTTTTAATATAGTTTATGGACCTTTTACATAGATGATTTAGATAAATAATAAACTGTAGAACACAATAATGATTCAGAATAAATTTTGCTGTTCGTCTCTGTATTATCAAATTAATAATAAATAAGATCAAATACTTGATCTGATTTTTTAATGACTCAGAAAAAGAAAAAAAATCAGGTCAAGCATTTGATCTTATTTATCATTAATTTTATAATACAGAGATGAACAGCAAAATTTATTCTGCATCTTAAATTCTCTCTGCAAACCTCCCATTCATTTATACAATAATGATCATTTACTACTTTTATAACAAATCAAAAAAAATGAATAAAATACAAAATTTTTAATTAGGGATAATGTCCAATATATCCGATATTCAACCCATTCAGAGTGAACTCTACCTGTACAGTAGTACATCATGAACCCATTGCTTCCTAGATTCTGGAAATCCCACAGAATTAACACAGGACACATCCGGTTCCCGTAGCCAATGGGATAACAAGAAACAATTCAATTTCAGTAGGAAATGGGTGAATGGAAATGAATTGAACAAGGTCATGCTAGTGTCAGTTATAGATTCTGTGGTTCAATCATTTTCATTTTTTTGCCATCACATTATAACTCATTTGTTGCATTTTTATTGCTTTCTTCTCTCTCTCTCTCTCTCTCTCTTTCTACCCCCTTCTCGTCGTCTGTGTCGTGTTCAACGTACGTCCGTTCGTGTCTCTACCGTACTCCACGTCCTCGTTCTTCGCATGTGGTGTCCTCTCCCCCGCCCCCTTTTTATTTGGAAAACGTTTTCATTTCCGTACTTTAGCTGTCCCGAACCCTACCGTGGCTCTGCTCGTTGTGAGTTAAAATTTACCCAAAAAACTGACGCAACTCCAGGGGAGGATGCGAGTAAGTACATTACAAATAACTGTAGCCAAATCATCCTAAATGCGCTCCCGCAAGTTTACGGTGATTTCGCTACGTTGTATTGATATCGAATATATCCGTATATATACTAACTGTAACGTGGTATCATTCTTTTCCCTCCACACCATCATTTCTTCTTCCGTACAGTTGTTTGCCAAACTATGGCGGGCACAGGTGTGAGTTTGTAAGGCCACAACACGTATCCAGTAAGTAGGCAACACCCAGCCTCTGACCTTTGACCCTTGACCCATTGCCCCTCTCTTGCCCCTTGTTGCATTATATCTGTCCCCTTTCCCCCACCACTATTCAGTGTATAGAGTCGTTATCATGTTCAGACATTGTATTTGTGTTCGCTGTAACTGTGCCGAGATGTGCGACCTCGGTCCATATCTGGGGAAGGTGAGTGGTGACCTTTAGCTACATTCCAAAGGTCATGACCTTTGACCTCTGGCTGTGTCTCTCATATCATTTGCCTGTTGCATTGTGGGGTCTCAAAGTGCATGTGGTCCACGCATTGTGTTCGTCCCCATCTATGCCTACTTCATTTAAAACAAGAATATCTCTAAATGCTTTTGAAAAATCAGTTCCTGCCCTAGATGATTTGTAACAATTTTGTGTTGATAGCTATTAAAATTTAAATATCTTTTACGAATATCTTATTGAAATCTAAAATGAGTTTGAAATCAGTAATCATTTAAGAAAAAAAAATATATATATATATAAGCCTACTTAATTTTTACCATTTCACTTCTTTTCTCACGTTATGCCATTTCAAAAAAATTAACACCTTGGAATAGTTCTATTAGTTACTATGTTCACTATGAAATACAAGTAGAGAAAAAATTTCTCCCTTTGAAAAAGATTGAAAATTGTCGGGCATTGTCTGTGGAATATGAGGAAAATAATGATTTTGATGGAATTTCTTACCAAAAATGGACATATTCCAGTAAATTATGCCACCCACATGCCATTGCATTTTATGTGTATCCATTATTTAAGATACATTGCAATCCATATGATCATACATTTTTTAATCATTCAGTAAGAAAAAAATTATTAATAGATCAATTTGCTTGACATAAAATCCCCCCCCCCTCTTACAAGCCAGAACATCTCCCTTCCCGCCCCCGCCTAGTCCAGGTAAAGCCCCCTCCCCCTTCCAATTGATATCTATCTATGTGGCCATAGATCTGCATGTTATAGAGCACACCAGCTGTCGCCAAGCATGGTAAGGTATATCAGTGGTCGTATTTATTTTACAGCATGTCTCAAAAAAAAAAATTGTGCAAGTGAAAAGTTCCATCTTTGGCAGAAAATACTCTTGTAACATATGTCAACATCTAGGGCACAGTCTTAGCTTACAAATGCCATTTGTTCTGCTATATCCTTGTTTTAAACTCTGGATATGTTTAGTTAACAATGAAAGGGCGGAATCACAATTGTGCCACTTTTACTACAGTCAGTGATCACAGCAAGCTCTCTTTCCTAGTAAAAGTGGCACAATTGTGTTTGCACCTTTTCCTTGTTAACAACATATCTCAAGATTAAAACAAGCAAATTGAACAGAATAAACTGCATTTGATAGGCAAGACTCTGCCCTTGACATTGAAATAAGCGTCAAGTCACAATAGTATTTGTAATTGCCAAAAAGGGCACTTTAAATTGGCACAATTTTATGAGACAGACTGTATTTTATTTATTATTATTTGTGTCTGTTATATCTTGTCTCCCAAAATTACTTCGCAAGTTATGCTGCATGAAAATGTATACAGTATAAATTGAAAGTTGAAACCAAAATGTATGTCAGTATACTTTTATGCATATTATAGAAATATTTACAAATGTACGGGATGATCCACATATTGAGAGTGCTCATGACAGTGAAAATGTTTTTGGCCTCAGCTAAAATCATCCAAATTCTTGAAAGTTTTTTATCTGTTAATTTTGTTTTAAACTTTATGACCTTCTTAATGAAGAAAAATTGAAGAGAAGGAAATTAAAAAAATTCAGTTAGAATTTCAATTTCAAATGACTTGGCATTTGTTTGCCCTGTGTTTCCAGCCAGAGGTGCAGTATTGTACCCCTTCCTATTCAAACATGTCACATTTCCGGATTGACTGGATTTTTCTGGAAAGATTAAAATTTTCCTGGAAATTTCCAGATTTACTTATTTTTTTTCATGAACAGGAAAAGATCTTTAGTGGAAACTTTAGATTTTGTTATGTTTTGCAATTCCTTTCAGCTGTGAAGGCATTGTAACAAAACTTGGGGGCTTGTCCGGGAAGTAATTAGCTTTACTTTGTTTATTCCTCGGACTTGTAGGCTCTGCTCTCTCATACGTAAATTTCAGGAAATTTGGAATGCTTCTTGTGGCATCTCTGACTAATGGAATAGGGATTTTTTTTGGGGGGGGGAGGTGGAGAGGATGTCAAGAAATGGACATGAATTTAAAAAGTTAACTCCCCACTTCACCAAATGCCAAGTGATCTGAGAATGATTTCTTTCTGGCTTTAATCAATCGTTTTCTAAAATTATTATTTAAATGTGATAGTCTGCTAAATCAGTTTATAATGTTTGATGAAGTAAACTGTTACCTCCCTACCCCCCCCCCAAAAAAAAAGTGCAGAGCAAGGTAAAGGCAATTATTGTTTGAGCCCCTCCCCCCCCCCCCCCCAAATCTAAGTTTACTACACCAGGGCTCCACACTTAACCCTTTTTCCTACTTGCCCTATGGGCAAGTGAAATTATAACTTTCAGATTTTTACTTCCCCGAAAGAAAAACTCATTTGCCTGAAAATAAAAAATGATGAAAAACCTTTAAAATTATCCCCCCTTATTTTAACCAATAAATCCCTTTTACAACAAATGCCATGGTGTGATTTATGAATTTATTCATAAATTAAGTACAATGAATGAACAAAATAATGATGAAATTTAGTATAAATTAACTGAACACAAAGTTTTAGACATGCTTTGTTCGTTCTGGGTAAAATTTCTGTACATGTTTTGCTCATTTTATAATCAAAATTTTACTTGCCCAACTGGGCAAATAAATTTTAATATTTTGAGTTTTTACTTGCCCAACATTAAATTTTGCTTGTCCTGGGCAAGTGCTGTTGTTGGGTCCTGACTACACTTTACTCATGCCTACAGCATACATGACCTTTGTCCCAGTGTCAAAATTCAATGTGAGCAATTGAATTTAAGTGTAACATTTTGATATGTCATATTTAATAATTACTGATTTTACTGTGGCAAAATTTTGAAATCTACTATTACCCAGGACCTTGTTGAAAAGGTTTTGCCCATTTCCCCAAAAAATCTGAAGAAAACCTAGTGAAAAAATAACAAAACAAAAAAGAACAGGCTTTACCCAAAAGAGCACTTTTCCCAAAATAGGACTTGCCCATAACTGCCAATTGTGTTACTTTAATTGGATATTCATTTAAATACAAAGTGACATTCCATCAATTGGGACACCAGCCCTCATTGTATCCGTAATTATTCCAAATGTGGACAATTCCATGTGACAGCTAAAAAAATAATACTCTGGAAGAAAATTACATTATAACAACGGATGAGAGTATGAAGTCATATTAGGGTACGGAAAGAGTCCCATCCCTTCCTTTCCCCCCCCCACCCCACCCACCCAAACATGTTCCACAAAACCACAACTTTGGCAAATGTTAGTACCTGACCTGGTAATTGTTCCTCACCAAGAAAAATGTCACCAAAGTCATTTGAAAATCACCTTGTGATGTGGATTAAAATTTCTTTAACAACAAACCAAAACATTTTTCTTTGTAAAATGTAATTATACAGGGTGGTCTAGAAAAAACGGTACAGTTACGTTTACGGTTATTTCTCAAATTGATTTGCTCATCTTTATTTGGTTCATCTTATGAACTATTTTTTTCGTGAGTAGAATGACACCAAGATCATCTATGTGCCCCTCCCCCTCTCCCGCCATGTAAATAGTTACCCGTGTACATGATGGGACAAATTAACATGGTGTTGAAACTTGTTAGATTTGTGAGGTACAATGGGGGGGGGGGAGTGGCTTATAAAGAGAGTTTTGGTTTGAACTCATAAAGCATCTCATTGGATTAAAAGTGAGATAAACAAATGTCAGTAATAAGCTTCATCCCTTTACCCAGTCAAACCGCTATCAGTTTGCTGCGGTGTCACGGGAAAATCCCAGCACTTTTAATCGATGCAAAATGACATTGCCACTTAATATGACCCCTCTCAGACAAATGCTGAGGAATATGCACGACTGTAGCGTAAGTAAAGTCGATCATGCACTTTGAGACAAACAGGTGAACCAATATCAAGCCAGCCAGAATGGCGTATGATTTGCGTTTGTGGTCGCGGCAGACCGGTACATTTGCTTTATTATTAAAAAAAGACAAATTACACCTGTTTCATTTGAACCTGTTACATATATGTTTTTTGGATGAATCATATATCTGTGTGCTTGGAGCACATGGGGGCCCTTGAATTTATGGGTAGATATTATTTGACATTGCTTCATTTAATCACTGGAAAACCAATTAAGGAGCTATAACTGTTGTTGCCATAAAGTACTCCCCCCCCCCCTTTCCAAAAAAATCAAAAATCAAAAATATATATCGAAGAAAATTTAAAGATGCATCAGAAATCAAATTGAAAGGATGAATAACAGAGGTTTCCTTGGAATGGAAGATGGAACAAGAAAAGATTATCCAAGACTGAAATTATCCAAAAATGTTTTTGAAAAACTGTATTAAATTTAACTCATTATAGTTGACTGCAATATTTTGAAGTAGAAATATTGAATCTGGTTGGTTTGCCAAATTTTGAGCTGAACTGTGCGGATGACAATTCTTGAGAAATCAATACCTACGTATCTTATTTGATTGTTTAGTACTAAAATAATGTGTTTTGTTAAATAACGTTTCAGGTTTCGTTTGAATAAGACTATATTGGAATAACTTAATGAATTGATTCTTCACAGACATAGGTTCTTTCTGTTTATCAATTCAGGCTGTAACAAACACAAATCACATCTTCATCAACCAGCAATTGGAAACTTAAACTCATTTTGGAAATGCTTTCTAAGATTTGTCTTCCTAATTTTATCTGAATGCATAGGATTGGGAATTTATATCTAAATACTGCATACATTTTTGGGGGGGATGAAAATGGTATAAATATAAAACCTGTCAATACGATCAATATTGTTTGATGGGATGAGCCAGATAGAGATCAGGCTGAAGTAGATAAAGTCCAAAAAATTGTGATAAAAGGATCAGGGAAAATGTCAGCAAAACTTGCAAAGTCTGAAGGACTTTTTTATTCTTCCTTAAATTGTTTTGTAACATTGGCATTTAGTCAACTAGACAAGACAACTGGCTGTCTGATGAGATGTGAAAATAATGCCAATCTAGGGAATCGACCCTGAAATTATTGTATAAATCGGTCACTTCCAAAAACAGGTATTTAGGTGTTTCCTATTGGCAAACTGCCTCTGTCGGCTAACAAGACGAGAGACCTGCATACGACAGTGTGACAACCCAGACAAATGTTTCTTTCGTTTTTAGCAGTATCCCTGCTGAGGGGGTATAAGGGAGGGATTTGTTGCAACATATTACAGAAAAGAGCTTTATCTTCGTCCTGGAAAACTGTGCTAATTGCATCATTTTTGTGGTTTTTAATGCTGGATGTAGTCCTCGATTTGGTAGCACATTCTTGTTGATATATTTTGATCTCGACTGACATGTGTACATCTGTTTCCTGTGCTTAACTCGGGAGATATGGTTCACAAACCAAAATTCTGATAAGATTTGTCTCCAGCGGTGAATCCAGGGGGTGCTGAATAAGCCTCCCCCCCCCCCATTGCCCTTCCACTTTTTATGAGCATAAAAATGTGGAAAGGGCCAAAAAAACCTAACTACTTATTTTTGTTTGTACAGGCTTTCCCTAGTTCCCCCCCCCCCCCGAAAATTCTGGATCCACTATTGCTTGCCCCTCCCCCTCCCAACAATTTAATAGTCATGTAAAACATTGAAATACTGCAGTCTGGCAATCCAGAAAGGTTTTCCATTTTATGAACAAAAGTCA
The DNA here is from genome assembly GCA_001188425.1 of Eucidaris tribuloides. Classification (NCBI taxonomy): domain Eukaryota; kingdom Metazoa; phylum Echinodermata; class Echinoidea; order Cidaroida; family Cidaridae; genus Eucidaris; species Eucidaris tribuloides. Next base: position 27,206 of record JZLH01S0056589.1, on the reverse strand, counting down.
ACTCACTTTTCACTGTTCAGTGCTGTTGTAGTTAAAGGTAAATGACATGATTGGGGGTAGTCCTCAACTTGGGCTGAAACTACTCTAGAATCAAGTAAACTATGTAAGGATTCTCCTGTAAAAATCTTGTAGTCAAACGTTGACTCATTCTACAATAAACAATGTCAATATCACTCGTAGCACGGAAACCTGCTGTGTGGCTCGCTATGGGGCTTATTTTTATCGTCCTCGGATAAAATTAAGATATTCCTATGTTTATGCTTGATTCTCCTCAAGTAAACAAATTACAGACAAATCCTCCCAGGTGGGAGATCCACTCCTGCTGGTGTATAGTTGGTAAATCAACTCATTTGGTTCTTGAGGCATTTTCAAGTATTCCCAATCATGTCACTAACCTTTAATCAACAAAAATCAAAGTGACAGGGTTGACAGATTTAAATCATTGTCCCAAATGATTTTGATCAAAATACAAAGAAACGCATAAGAAATTGGTCATTTGACAAATAAAAAGCCCTTGGAAAAATCAATATATGATTTCTTTTTCCATTTTTCATTCTGAAACATTGCAAAAATCAAAAAGGTTCAAGTGTTGTGAATGATAACTTTAATCAAATTCTATCATATCATCCCCTTTTTTCATCTTTTATGAGGCACTATTTGGATTGATTATTTTGAAAAATAAATTCCAACCCTGCATAGTGGTAAATACTTTGGAATTTGTAAAGCAATACCAGTAGACATGGTACTGAAAATAAGCCATACTTTTTTCTTCCATAAAATCTGCATGGTTGTAACAGTGCAAATTGTCCATTTTGAGAGGAAAACATGTATCATTGTACACTAAAGGTATTTGACATTAAAAACTCTCATTAGGATGTTGTTGCTAATAATAATAATACCACAATGCTTATATAGCGCATATTTCTGCCAAATATGTCTCTATGTGCTTTTTGAAAGAAAAACAAAGGGAAAATGTTAAGAAAGATGCTGGCAACTGTAAAGATAACTCGGTCAAAGTACTTTTTGAATAAATATGTTTTTAAGGTGGATTTAAACTTGGGTGTCGTAGAGGAGTTCTTCAAATATGATGGGATGATATTCCAGAGTGAAGAGGCAGGACAATTACAGGACTGCTAAGTTTCCAACAAAGATAAAAACTAACTTTGGTTAATTGTATTACACTATTGTGAGAATGGTTTCATTGTGTCTAACATGAATGGAACTGGATTTTTGATCACAGGAAAATATGAAATTCAAGGAAAACCTTCAAATTATATTGAAAAGAAATTTACTTCTGGATGTTTACAGGAATAGCTTTTCAGTAGTAATCAAGAGAAATGGGTACATGAATATTTTTAGGACGGAAATTTTGAAGTCAGCATGTCTGAAAAAAAAAATAATATTAAGAAAAGTTACATTTAATAAATTAGTGAAAAGATAAGCTGTAAATCATGGGTCATGTTATGGATGAATAACCCGAGAAATGAACCACTGAAATCATTCCTGATATACCCCTATCACCAGTAAAGTAATATCATTTATAAATATCATGTTATAATTCAATATTTAACTTTTCAAGATTTCTGTACCACACCCAAAATATTACATGCAAAGCTTGTGGAATTTTGTTGGAGTGGTCGAACTGAGAATGTTGATGGGAATTAAATTGCAAATTTCAGGTACACAAAAATCGAGCAATAGTTCCTGTTTTCAACACAACCCTACCCCGTCACAAATCCCGGACATGCCCCCAATTTTTTATTCCTCCTCTTGTGATGGTCTCTTTCTCTCTCTCTCTTTACAGACATTCAACAAAACTCAATGAAGCTCATCATCACTCTGACCGTTATTTTCATCAGCCTCCTGCTGGTGATGCTCCTTGTTGTCTTTGTCTACGTCAAAAACAAGTAAGTACGGCGCTCCCCAATCCTCCAACCCCCCCCCCCAAAAAAAAAATGCAAAAAGACTCCATAGTAAAATTTAGTCAACAGATGTGGGAAATCATGATATCATTTTTCATCTGGGAAGATTCCCCAGCTTACTGGTAGCAGAGGTTTCATTTTCACAGCACAGGAAATATGCTGATGCATTTTCTAGGAACACCCTGTATAGGTTGTCATCATTGATGAGTCTCAAAAGTTCAGTGAACCGGTTTCGTATTACTTAGTAGTAAGCAAAGGGAGTGCATCTCATTTTGATTTTGGTGAAGCGTACCGTAAACTTTAATTGAGTGTGAAATATATTAGTTAAGCAGCCGTTAAAACACTACACAGGAACAGCGAACAATTCTCCCCTTTCAGCATCTGACAAATGTCAAACAATAATAGTGAGTAACATGTTTTTTGAGTGCCTAACCAGTTGAAGACGATTTTGCTTGAA